>JAJOOR010023946.1:0-16969 GCA_036250505.1 Solanum acaule
TTTTAATTTCCTTTAATATTTAGTCATGTAACTAATACTTATTAAACTTATTTTAGCATGATTTAGTACTTTTAAATTATGATCATTTTCATTATGACTTGTTAATTTGCAATATTTGTTTTACGTGATTTCATTATTATTATTATTTTTGTTGGATATTCTAGTGTCATTACTCATATCATATTTTGTGTTATTTTCTTAAGAAACACCTTAGATAGTTGTATTTTGGTAAGACTAAAGAAATATTTGAAGTATAAGTAAATTATAAGTTTGTATGAATACTTTCCCGGAAAACCCTAAAAAACCTCGAAAATCCGAAAAACCCGAAAAAATCCGAAAAAACCCAAGGTTGAAAAACCCGAGTTTTATTGGTTTGGTTTGGTTTATAGATTTAAAAATCCGACACAAATGGTTTAGTTTGATATTTGAAAAACTCAAACCAACCCGGTCATGTACACCCCTATTCTTAGCACCAAGTAGAATTAAATCTACTCCAGTAACTATGTATCCTACTTCTATACAACTCTGTATTTTACTTAAGTATTGTATCTAACCATTCCATGTGTGTTCTTCCTTGTTTACTGCCCAAGAAAGTTATTTTACGTAGCCTGCATTCTTGTTTTATTTGTTCCATAATTTGCCATGGTGGTTGGATGCTTTTATCCCATAGGGAAGAGTTACGTGTCTTCCACATCTGATATACCCACATAGTTGTCATTTGTTATTGTAGCAGATAACCATTCTATAGAGTCTCACTTTGGTAAGTAATCTTCCATGAAGGGCTAATCAATAAATAAAACTGTGCTTAGGAAGAATTCCCTTACACCAAATCCACCTGCTTCATGTCCACTCTTCTAGCTCGCCTCTTCTCCATGTATACCCGTTTGCTATCGTGTATTTACCCTCAAGTTTAAGCCATCCATTTTGATTGTATCCTGGTGCAAATTTATCTCACAAATCTTTTTCCACCCAACAACTATCTTGTGGAATAGCATATTGCCATCAGTATCAATAAATATAATTGTATTAACAAATACCATTTGTATCTGAATACAATTTATAGGGTGTCAAATGAGCGGGTTGTGTTGAATTGGAGATATTAAAATGGGTTGAAAAAGAAATTAGGTTGGGTTTTGACCCGCCCAAGTTTGCTTTGGGCTCAATTGGGTTGGGCTCAAATGAGCTTTAAAACGTGTTAGGCCTTGACCCACCCAATTTGATCTGCTTAATCTCAATAATTTTAATATATTGTTATTTAAGTTTTATAACCACAATTTGAATATTCAACTCAAGGAAAATTGAAAAAAGAAGTTAGAGATGGATATATAAATTCTTAAAGATATAAAATAGATAGTAAATCATACATTCAATATAGGAACATATATTACATCAATGCAAATAAAGAGTCTTAAAGGGGTTGAAATTGGAGATTAAATTAGGCTCAATTGAGGATACTCTTAAAATGAGTTAGGACTTGAATGAGTTGAGATTGAACCCAATTCAAATTATCTTGAGCCCAATCCTTAAAATTCTGGGCGGTTACCTATTATTGAGTTCATTTTTGACACCTCTAAAATTTTGTATCAATGAATACAATTGTATAAATAAATACAAATTATATTTATTAATGTTATACCAAGTTCAAGTGTATTAACGAAATATAATTTGTACCAATGTTGTATGTCGTAACAATTGCATTAATATTCATTTGTATGCATCTTTTGTCTTGTATGTTTATGGTTTGTATCACTGAAAAAGAACATTTATTTGTTCTCATTTGTATTTGTTGCCTTGCGTGTATATATATTCATTTGTTGCCATGTATATTTATATTTTGTATCACATAAACTAATTTATATAGCTGACAGTTATCATTTGTATTTTTATCAATGACTATAAACATTTATATTTTATTAACAGAGAAAGGAGGAGGCGAGAGAGAGGATAGAGGCGAGTAAGAGTGCAGAGAGAGGGAGGAAGAGGAAGAGAGAAGAGAGAAAATTGCTATAAAAAATTACTTACACATTATAATTCTTTCAAACTATAGTGATGCATAATAGATACATATCACATATTTGTTTTACTACTTAATTTTCTTGATTATGTCTCAACTTCACTCCCTCTCTACTAATTAATTACCATTTCTCTTTTTTCCTTACAATTTCTTTTCACAATTTTCTCTTCTTTCACTTAGATGCAAAAATGTTTATCCTCTTTAGATAGTTTTCGATCGATCAAAGTATGATGATAGTTGATATTTATTTCGCTCGTTCATTTTCAAATATGATTTTGCATAATACTTTCTTGGAAGAATTTTAAGAAAAGATGAAAGCTGGTTAAAACAATGATTACTACTGAAGACAATATTTTTTTATCAAGTTTGTCAATTTTTCAATGCTTCTCATTTATATATTGTGTAATTAGCATAATAATTGTATAATTAACAAATATATATATACGTCAAGTATACATTGATTATACATTCATTTTATACAAATTATACATAAAATTGGGAATCAAAAGATTACAGAGGATATAATTAACACTAATGTTTTGAAAAAAAAGCTTGATATATACTCCTCTACTTTGCGACTTAGAACTGATATGCACCTTGTTATAAAAAAAATGGCTCACATATATCTTAGAGTTTTTTGGTAAAAAAAATATCCTTAAATTATACCCCTAAATTAAACTACATCCTTAAAATATCTTTTTTTGGCAAAAAAACATCCTCTAAGTATTTGAAAGTTAACAATTTCTATCCTTCTGTTAGATATGGTAAAAAAACTAAGGGATCCTACAAAAACATGAGCAGTTCACGTGACTATTAACAAAAGTTTTCCTGCATAATTTCATTACCTGCTATAAAAAGTTCCTGAAATAAATATTAAAAATCTTAGACACCATTGCTTACTGAAATAAAAAATGTTTGGAAGGTGTGAGGATACATGATTTGCTCTTTTTTCTCATTTAGTAACGGAAAGAAGATGGAGCTTAATTATCTTTACCTTTTTCAATGTCAAACTGTATTTAGATTAATAGATTTGTGGGTCAATTTGATATTGAAGTGATCAAAATATTGATCACATCTTGCATTTGAGTTTCATTTTACATTATTAGAAGTGGAAGTCTCTAACAAACGTCGCTTCTAGCAATTCAATTGAGAAGAAACATATTTCAACTAATAATATTTTTAATAGCAAATTACATGAAAAATAAATGAAAAAAAACTATCAAATTAAAAGATTTTGCATAATGCTAAACTCAATTACCGAAAAAGTTGATGATGGTATTTTTGGCGTCTCTAAGAATAATAATTACGAAGGGATGACTTGATTTTTGTGTGATTTGTTAGTTTTCTGATAAACTCAAGTAGAAGGATGAAAATTGTTCACTTTTAAATACTTGAAGGATGCTTTCTGCAAAGAATGATACTTTAAGGATGTAGTTTAAGTTTGGGGTATAGTTTAAGGATGATGACATAAATGACTTAGATATACCCCTTCGCTTGATGATTAAAGTAAAAAAAAGTTAATTTTAAATTTATTTTTTGGTAAAAGTATGTTTGATCCTTCTTTTAAAGTTCAGGAATATATTCACTCCTTCTCATGAGTGATTTTTTTTTTACTATTTTAATTCAACAACTAATTTGACTTTTAAATATCTCTCTTATAAATCTATTTAATTTGCTTATCATTATTTGAATTTCTTGTTTTTATTTCATTTTTTTTATTTTTAGTGTGAAACTATATAAAACAAATTTAAAAATTGAGGATACTTTGCCGTACAAATTTTTATTAAATAATAAAGAATAAAAAATAAAAACCACAAATTTAAAAGATAAAAATTACCCTAAATAAGGCTAGTCCGCGCAAAGAAAAAATTTGTAGATATATCTAAACATTTTTGTAGGCCAATTTGTCAACTTATAACATCCAAATATATATGGATATAAAAAAAATGAGTCATTAATAGAAAAACTAGGACAGTAATGGCAAGTGTTCGCTCATGAAAATATAATCTGCTCAACAGAACCGGTCATTTTCTTGTGTAGAGTAAAAATTTTGTGGTAAGAATTTGAAAAACCACTAGATATCCTAAGTAGTAGGGTTAAAGTTTGATTATATATAGAATGAATAACATAAAATTAAATTTTCATAGCTTGCTTTTCTTATATTTTATATGTAAAAATAAAAATGGATCGGTCAAGCAAAAAAGGGTCGAAAATGGCCTGTTGTTTCCCTGTTATCCTTGACCGATCCATGAGAAGCAGCTTCAAGCTATCTAAGAGCTCTTCTTCTAATAAACTCAATAAAAGCAAGAGCTCTATATGTAAGGATTCCTTCTTTTCTACCGAATTTATCGACAATTCCTAGCTAATTAAACTTCGTTGCTAATCTGTAGCTACATCGAATTAGCATAAATTTTTTGTTGTTTAGCTATAAAATTTTGTCCGTCACTAATTCCTCAATTTTTAGGAGATAAGATTTTCGTTAATATGAAAATCTCATTTTCTTTTAATTCTTGACACCCATAAAAGGTATTTTTGCATTAATTCCCATGGATGATCATGGTGACAGAGCCAGAAATTCTAAAAAAAATAAATAAATGATCAAATGCCACAATTGAGAATTTAATCTAACAAACACCACGTAAGAGAGTGTGATCATTGTTGAAGTGTGTGATTATTTAATCTAAAAACTTTCTATTCTCAACACGCCCTCTCACGTGCAGGCCTGATTCTTTTTCATGGGCCAAAAACGTGGAAATTCTTTTTGATGGGTGGCTATGAGATTCGATCTCAAAACCTCTGCCTGTTTTAATACCATGTTGAAGTGAGTGACCATCTCATTTAAAAACTTAAGCTGTTAGAGAGAACACATTTTTTATTAGCTAATTATATTCTCAACAATCATCAGGAGCGTGGATGTAACTTTCAGGCAACGAATTTATTTGAATCCAATATTTTTGATGCAAAGTATAAAGTGAATATTGTGGATGTTTTTAATCAACGTTATGTGACGAAATTGTGCGTATGTAGGTTCACCAACATCTCTATCGATGAAGAAAAAGTCTGTCCAGGAAAATGATCACCTGGTTGTATGTTTTGGGGAGCTGCTGATAGATTTTGTGCCTACAGCATCTGGAGTTTCACTTGCAGAAGCACCTGGTTTTAAAAAGGCTCCTGGTGGGGCTCCAGCTAATGTTGCAGTTGGTATTGCAAGATTAGGAGGTTCTTCCGCCTTTATTGGCAAGGTATCGTACACATATTTAATTTAATTCAGAGTTAACGATCAAAAACACATCTGAACTAACTATCTTCAACTATTTGTAGGTGGGTGCAGATGAATTTGGTTACATGTTAGCTGATATATTAAAACAGAACAATGTTGACAATTCTGGTATGCGTTTTGATACTCATGCTAGAACAGCATTGGCGTTTGTTACATTGAAAGCAGACGGTGAGAGAGAATTCATGTTTTTCCGCAATCCAAGTGCTGATATGCTTCTAAGTGAGGCAGAACTCGACAAAAATCTCGTTCAAAAGGTAAATTAGCGCGATATGCATAGATAATATTCAAGTATGTTTTAGATTGCAATACATAATTTAACTATTTTGTTTCATTTTTACAGGCAAGAATCTTTCACTATGGTTCAATCTCTTTGATTGGTGAACCATGTAGGTCAGCTCATCTTGCTGCCATGGAGACTGCTAAAAATGCAGGCTGTATTCTTTCTTATGACCCAAACCTAAGGTTGCCCTTATGGCCATCCGCTGAGGCTGCTCGTGAAGGAATTTTAAGCATTTGGGACCAAGCTGACATTATTAAGGCAAGTACAATCGACATTACTGTGTTAATAGAAGTTTATTACGATATGAAGGGTTAATTACTTTATTACAATTCTTAAATTAGCATATCAGGTTCACCGTTGTTATTAATTTCAGGTAAGTGAAGATGAAATCACATTTTTAACAAATGGTGAAGATGCTTATGATGACAATGTGGTCATGACTAAGCTTTTCCACTCCAACCTTAAACTTTTGCTCGTAACTGAAGGCGGAGATGGTTGCAGATACTATACTAATGTTAGTTGTGACTAAACTTCCGTTACAGTTATTGACTTAATTGTATAAATATTTTTTATCGCGCAAAAAATACTAACAATTAGGTAATTTAATTATTTCAGAATTTTCATGGGAGAGTGAATGGCGTTAAAGTTACAGCAGTTGACACCACAGGAGCAGGTGATGCATTTGTTGGTGGACTTCTCAACAGTATGGCCTCAGATCCAGACATTTACATGGTACTATCATATCGTCGTTTGCAATTATTTACATCGTCAAACGTCACTCAGTCAGTGATATAAGTTAAATCTCGATTATTAATTTCAATTATTAATTTTTGGGTTGCGGTGCAGGATGAGAAGAAATTAAGGGATGCACTCCTATTTGCTAATGGATGTGGAGCAATAACTGTAACAGAAAAAGGAGCAATTCCTGCATTGCCTACAAAAGAAGCAGTACTTAAAATCTTGGATGGTGCCACTGCTAATTGATCAAATGATACATGCACCCCCCACCCCCACCAAACATACAAAAAAAAAGAGCCTCCTAAAAATATGATACATTGCACCACTTATGTAAAAAAAATATTGTGGAATATTTTAGTCCATTATTATTATATATATATATATATATATATATATTGCTATCCCTGTAACAAAACGTGGATATATTTCCTTTTTAAACATTATGTATATATATATAATACAAGGTGCATCTACCAATTTCAAAACATTGGTCCATTTTTCGCTTGTTACTTTTAATTATGTCGTAGCATATAAATATGTCATTTAACTTGATTTCAACTGATATTTTATGTCCTCAAATTTTGGGTGTGCACATGTAAACATACATACACTTAAATTTGTACAAGTAGACACATACGTCCTATGTGTGCACAAGTGGCAACTGATTTGTATTATGCCATATAAAACGTGTGTACTTACTTGCTCAACTTTATGTAAGTTTAAGTGTCTACTTGTACAAATCTAAAATTATAGAACACAGATATTAAAGAACATATTTATATATTACACCGTTAATTTATACCTGGTATCGGCCATCATTTGTCCACAAAGGGAAAAAAACACTCATGGGCCTTAATTATTATTAAGTTCAAGCTAGCTCAAGTGCAAAACAATTCAACTGGAATATTATTTCACAACTTCATTATATATATGTATACATAATTAGATTATTTATAAGGACCAAAGTGGTTCGAAGGCCAAAGAGGAAACGAAGAACGTGTCATTTATGGGTTTATGGATAGGATTCAGTCAGCTTCACGATATAATCAAAGTGAGGTGAAATCAATTTAGGGACGCTTTGTTTTGCATGACTCTGGTAGTCCAATAAATAATTCAGTCTCTACATCCGATTTTTCGCTACTGATCACTATAGAAACGTCTTCTCCACCTGATGTTTGTTGCATTTCAAGACCTCCACACTAAAAGCAAAAAGGACAAGCAAATTAGTTCAACGTGAAAGAAGGAAAGTTCGAGTTGGCTATCTGAACTTTCACTTAGTAATGAGGGTTTGATTCTTCATCTTATAATAGTAACTTAAAGGTTGAGATGGAGAGAAAGAAAAAGAACCTTCTCTAACAACATAATATTTTCTGATGAGAGGTCTTTCACCTGGAAATAATAATTAAGAGACAAAACAATTAGTACTAATAAATTTCCCTCACATAGCATTGTATTTGCAATAAGATATGTTGTGCAAAAGCAAGTAGTTATGTAAACTTGATAGTAATAATTTTTATAGGAATAAGGCATATAAGTATCCCCTAGACTATGACCAAAATTCTAGATGCGCACCTTAACTAAACTAAGGTCTTTTTACCCCGAACTCATTTTTTTTTAATAATTTTGTATAACTTTTTGACTTACGTGGCATCCAAACATCTCCCACGCACCTCAACTACATGAAGTCACATATTGCGCCACGTAAGCCCAAAGGTGTGCAAAATTACAAAAAAAAAATGAGTTTGAGGGTAATAGGACCTTAGTTTAGTTAATGTATGTCTTTGAGATTTCGATTATAGTCTAGGAGATATCTGTGCCTTATCCCATTTTTATATTATCAAGTTAAGTTCGTTCTGTAGCAGATCTTTTACAAGATCAATTCGGAACTATAACAAAAAGTAACTTTTAAAACCGTATGGTAATCTAAAAAATAGATTATAAATGGCTAAATTGTACTAATAATATGTAAATAAAAATAACATTGTAACTTGTAATTGTATATACTATAATTGAGTTCAACAATCTTTATCTCATGTGCTAGTTTTTAAATTAAAATTGAGTTAATTAGGCCATGATTCATTTCTTATCATGATATCAGAGTCAGACACATCATAATTCTTAGTTTACATGATATTATTCATGCTCCAATTATGATATATGCATAAGGCTCCATTTTATATACAAGAAATTGTCCATGTTCATAGGAATTACAGCTTAAAATAATTAAATGAGTCAGTGTGGCCTTACATTTTCTTTCAATCTCATAATTTGTTCCCTAAAGACTTCCATCTGAATACAAACAAGGAATGATGTGTCAAGTTTATGCTAATCTTCGTTTATATATAGATATAGATATAGATATCGCGTGATGTTTCTTTTAAAAGAAAATTAACCTTTCTTGCGCGGATGATGTTGATACTCCGTTCCAACTGATGTTCCATCTGTTGAAATTCTTCAAGACTGCAAGATTCTAAACTTTCTCCTAAGAGCTTCCTAATGCAAATGGAATATAATATACTCATATAATTACTTCCATTTTATATCAAATAAATTACAATATTAGGTTGTAAAGTAGGATTAAAAGTTAAACCTTTTAGATTTTTCAAGAAGCTCAATCTTCTTCATCAAACTTGATGTATTATGCTTCAAATTGTGCATATTATTCTGTTCCATGGCTGGATTTTCACACTGAATATCTTTAGTATGCCTCTGATAACGCTCGATAATCTCCTGCATGCTGCATTTCTCCACAACATCGGTAACATAATCAGCTTTATTAGCTAATTTTTGAATCATGTTGAAGTCTGTGACCATGATCAATCATATTGAAGTGTATGACTATGTCATATGAGCATAATAACTATTTGTCTATTAAATCACTAACAACTAAACACTGTGTACCTTAAGCTAAATACTAAAAATGCTAAATGTAAAGACTAATTATCCCCAAAATATCCATATTTGTTCTTAATTAAATCCTTTTAAACCCTTATCTCTAAAAGCACTTAAGTAACAAGAATGAGCGTTAGAAAGAGTGAGGAAGAACTTGGACAGCTTTTGAGTGGAATGACCAAGGAAAAAGCAGCCGAAGAGTATACTAGTAATGCTTGTATAAGGACTAATAGGGGTCGATAGGGAGTATACGAATTATGTTTAATAGAGTGTATTAGTAATATTTGTATTATAATTAGTTATGCTTGGATTAATTATGTAGATATTGTTTCATATGCATTGTTTGATTTGGAATAAAAAATAACATGTAATGCATAGTTTTTTTAAAAATATTTATTTAGGGATAAGGGTCTGAAAAATACTCAACTTTGGTCGGATTTGCTGTTGCGATACTAAACTTTCATAAGGACCTATTATCTCCCTAGACTATTTAATACCGTATTTTTTACTCTCTGAACTATTTAATAGTGTATTTTAAAGGTATATATGTGCACACGTGGACACATTACTATTTATAATTTTGCATTATTTTTTAGGTTCACGTGGGCAAATATATATGTTTAAAATACGGTATTAAATAGTCTAGGGAGGTAATAGGTCCTCATGAAAGTTTAGTATTGCAACAGCAAATCCAACCAAAGTTGAGGTATTTTTCAGACCCTTAACCCATTTATTTACAAAGACACCCTTCACAAATATGATGGAAAAGATCATGTAAAAAAAATTTGAGGGGCAATTGAGTCTAAAACAGTCTAATACATGCATTAAATCCTCTTGCATTACTAATACCATAAATTTCTATGTATTAGTAATACACTCCTCATCAATACAAAATAGAGTATATATAACTAATAATGCAATCGTTAGTTATAAATAAGCTGAAAAGGTGTACAAACAAGCTAAGATATACTACTAATACACGAAGCTAATGCATACATTAATTCTTCTAATATACTCGTTGCAGATGCCTTGACAAAATGGAGTATTACGAATGAGGAGTTGGTTATTTTGGCTCATGCTCACCTATCATCGATAGCCATCGGACATTCCAAACTTGATCTCATACAAATGGAGTCCCTAAGGCATAAGTAGAGGAAGAATTATTTTGTATATAACTGGTTCAGTTGAGATGTTATAGCTAATTTTTTCTAACACGCTAGGCTTGTAATTTGTGCAAAATTTGTATATTTTTTGCCAGAATCTTAATTTTTGCGAAGCAACTATTGATAGCGATTTGGAACAGTGGGTCTAGCTTAAGCTCCCCTTGTAATTTTGTTCATCTATATAAAAAGATCTCACCACCATACGGTGATAAAAAAAAATTCTAAAAAAAGATTGTTGCCATGACTACAATTAGTGGCTTGTTCTAATGCTATGGATAGTTCATGAATGTGGTTAGAGTGATTACACTGATTATATCATATTGATTTGTTCATTTAATCCTGCTCTTAATTATTTTGTTGCATAGTGAATAATAAAATACTATTATGAATCTATAGATGAACTCAGATTGAGTGAGTCTTGAACCCAAACATCAATAGGCCAGGGAACAAATTCACTACTAGGATAGGCATATGTTAATTGTCTTGCTAGATAATTATACATGAAATTCAAGCGTGTGCTCTTGTTTATCTTGATTCTGTAGATATATAAGCTTATCATGTTAACTTGAATAGGCGAGTACTTACTTGACGGAATAGTGCCTGCTGCAAGTCGAGTTTCATCAAAACCTTACACAAGAAGCTGAGCTAAAGAGTTTGTAGACTTGTCATTGAATTGCTACCTTAGAGGCTTGGAGGGTTCTTGAAACAAAGGCATGAAGCTCGAGAATGTGCTAAAGTAGAAGTACAATGATCTATGTGGAAGACTACTCAAAGTAAGGAGAAAGAGGTTGTTAATGCAAAAATGGCTATTCTTGAAATGCAAGCCTAAGAAGACCCTTCGTCCATTAAGAGTATTTATGTAATAGCTAGTTTAGGCTATAATAGTGGAGAATAGCTCCTTTAGACTTAAGATTATTTTGATATGATAAATTCTCATGAATTGAGTGTAACTCTAGAGAGACTTTTAGGCTAAGGTCATAATTGTTAGGAAATGTTGAAGAGATTGTTTGTTTGAGGATCATTCCTCTTGAGGGTTATCTAGTGATAGGTTTGTGCGTGAGAATTCATTTCTCTTGTGTGGATCTTATACATTAGGTGCTTGTTGAGATTCTTAATCGGAGGTTTTGGCTTTGATATAGCTCTTGTTGCCAATTAGTTCCTATACTTGTTTTGCTCATATATGTCATGTGAATTGTGATTGAAACTTCCTTGAACAATGACATTTGTCTTTTTTGAGAATGAGATTACATGTAATTCTTCATCTTTGATTGATTAATCTCTCTTTAAGTATAATATCTTGTTTGATGATGAGGAGGAGGAGATCACTCCTAGTATAGTGTCTAGTGGTGTGAATTGTGATGGTGATGTAACTCTTTTTGAGGACTACAAATTGTTTGATAACCATAACCCACTATGAATTGATGACACCTTTCCCAATGATGGACACATCTTGGATGATGATGATGATAATGATAAGCTTGTTGGGAAGGATTATTTTGAAAATGAGTCTTTGTTAATTTTTTTTGTTTTTCATCCGGTGTTCAAAGTTCGTAATGGATTCCTAACTAAATTTGGATTGCGTACTGTAGGTCCATTCGGAGGTGGCGCTCCCAACAAGATTTTCTCCATATCAGGGCTTAATCGAATTTAAAACCTCTGATTAAGAGTGAAACATTCTCACCACTACACCACAATCCATGTTGGTGAGTCTTATTAAGTTATTGTTTTATTATTATTATTATTATTATTTTATTTTTTTAATAAAAAAATGGATTTTGATGACATATCAAAGAAGAGAAAAGATATATGGAAGTGTGAAATACTTTTGGTATCCTCATTTGTTCCCGTATTTGTAGCCAGAGGCAAATCTAGGATTAGGAGGCTAGGGGTGCCATATCATCTAAATGGTAAACGGGTCGGTTCCTTCAATCTTAGGTTATGATTCGGGTTTTTATTTTTATTTTATTACTATAGATAAATTGATCAAATATAAATATTTAATAATGTCTTTTTCTTTTAAATATTCTAATATTAAAGATATACTCCTAAATAGTTTGTTTTTTGATAATTTTTTTAAGAATAAAAGACCTTATTCTAGAACTTTGAGAAAACAAGAGATTTTTCACCTAAAAATTTAAATTTGTATACGTCATTTAATACAATATAGTTGAGAAAAAATAAAAATTATACAAGTAATCCTGTTATCTCCACTTAGTGTGACGTTAAAGATTGAACTATTAAATTCAAAAGCTTTAACATAATACTATCCATCATTTCAAAAGTTTTTTCAAAAAAGAAACTATATATTTAAACATATTTTTATTAACATTTATGTGACCTTCAAAATTTAATATCAATCTATAATTAATATAGAATATCACGCAACACACATATCAATTAAAGATAGATAAATAAGTAACGAGTAGCAAATAAAGAAACTAATTGAGCGAGAAACGGAAGCAAAGACCAAAAAAAAAAAAGGGGAAGATCTGAAAGCCCTTCGCACAAGCAAAGAAAAAAAAAATAGTGCTTCCAAGGAGATTCGGACTCTCGATGCTCCCCTTGACAGAGATGTCATCCACCAGTTGAGCAATTCATCATATTGTTCACTGGGTGGCAGATATAATATATACATATAAATACAAAGTTTTAACCGAGGCCACTGGATGCCGTGGCACCCCACCCTCGGATGCCGTTGCAGCCCCACCCATTAAGCTAGATCCACCCCTGTTTGTAGCCATGCCTTTTGAGGATATCTTTACATTGTCAAAGTGGATTCTTTAACATTGTTTATAGTTACTATAGTAAGTGGGGTGAACATGGCCAGACTCACCCCTAAGAACATTAATTGTACTATAATATAAAAAGTAATATATACTCATTCCGTCTCAATTTATGTGATATTGTTTAATTTGATATGAAATTTACTTGAGAAAGAAAGACTTGCGAAATTTATGATCTAAAACAAGTCATACATATTTGTGTGTGACTATAAATCTTATCATTAAGGTTAAAATTAGTATTTTAAAATGATATTTTTACTAAATATAGAAATATGTCAATTTTATTTTAGTTTGACTAAAAAAAAAGTGTGTTACATAAATAGGGACAAAGAAAATATTATTTTTGAGGTTTGGATTCTTTTACACTACTATTGAGTAGAAGTAAAACTCAAATTTAATTTATACCCGCTAACATCTATCATAAACAGACTCATGATTTGAAGTTTATTGGTTTTGAATGGTAAGACAATGACTTCAAACTATAGGCATCGAAAATTAATTTTTATACATATAATAAATTTTTAAACATATATACAAGGTTTAATTAGTGAAATAAAATCTTAATTTTGTCGAACCTATAATCTAAAGCTTATAGCTGTCTTTGATAGCTAGTGTAAACTATTTATACAATATACACTATCAATGTAATTTTACCTCTTGTTAGAATGGATTAGAGTTGTCTCACATTAGTTGATAAATGTGCTAATGATTTGGTATAAAGACTTGGAACAATTCTCTCTTCATTAATGAACTTTTCAAGTTGAATAAAACTCAAGTGTTATATCTTTACATGATATCGAAGTTAAATTCATTTCCATTTTGAACTCCCGCTCCACGCTCCAATTAAGTTGAGCATGAAGAGGTGTGTCAAATTCTGTATTGTCTTATTAAATTTATTAAATATATATAAATTACTAATTTAAAACTTAAAAATGTAAAAAAAAAAAAAACTCGTAAACTTCAAATTTTGACAGAAGTAAAAGTATAATAAATATATTGATGAGGCACATAGTGATTAGGGATTTGCAAAGGCTTACAAAGATTCTGAAGGTGTCCTATAATGGAAACAACATAAGAGTGTGGCCGTTCTAAAAGGAACACATAAAATCCAACTACTAATTTGACAACTGGCTCTTATACATTTGCCTTTGACACTGTATTCTTTTTACTTTTGTCAGTTTTGTTTTTTTTAATCAAGTTTTAATATGGGAATTATTGGTGATCACACTTGTTAACCCTAAATGAGAAATGTTTAAACTTTAAACAACACATAAGATGGAGGTCTTATAATGAGTGGAAGTGAATATGAGGTGTGTTAGAGAAGGAGAAGAGACAATATGATCGATGTGAAATGTAATTTCTAGTAGAACTTGTTTTTCCTACTTTTATTAGAAAACTCATTTCTTTATATTTAAAGAGTTAGCTTGTTTTCTTTGAGGAGATTATTCATGATAAAATTGAAAAACATTTTCATACCGAACAGTTGACCAGGCACATAGTTAAGAATGAAAGATTATTTTTGAAATTTGTGGTTTAAAATAAGCTTTAAGCATTTATGTGCCTACAAGTCATTTAATTAAAGGAGAATTTTAAAGTTAAATTATTTCTAATTATATTCAAAATGTGGTTGGTAAATTTATCATTTTATAAATACTTTGAATATACCAAGTCAAATTTAAACAAATAAAAATAAATGAAAAGACTTGATTGGTCGTTAAATATATATATATATATATATTATCTTTAATTAGAAAGAGGGCAATGTCAAGTTCTTCACCCTTTTTACAAATAAGAGTTGCGATATTATAGCGTAAATATCTTCTTCTTTTTTTATCTTTAATTAGAAAAAAGGCCAATTTCAAGTTTTTCACCTTTTTATCGATAAAAATTTGTGATAGACAGATAATTTTTTATATTGAATTAGAATTTTCAAATGTAAGCTAATTAATTAACATGATGAAATGCATTTTACCTTTCTATTAAAAAAAAATTCGATACATATTCAAATTTAATTAATCAGACTCAATATTATTCCCAAACACCAACTAAAAGATCAAAACACATACTTCACTTTCTTTCCTCATTGAGGTAGACGTTTCACCTTCTAGCTCCAGACCCCACAGTCCATAATTAAAAAGGCAAAAGATAGAAAGAAATCAAATAAAAGGAAAAAAAGACAAATATACCTGAACTATCGTAAATGGTATGCAGATATCCTCCATCATACTTTTGGGACATTGGTGCCCCTGCCGTCAAAAAACTAGAGTGTATATGCCCTTCACTCTAATGGAAGACTAAATAGGGACACGTGACGCAATCTTATCCATCGATCCGATGTCGGATCGGTGGATAAGATTATGACACGTGTATGTCCGTTAGTATAAAGGGTATATAGACTCTAGTTTTTGGACGACATGGGCACCAATATCCCTAAAGTATGACAGAGGGTATCTGTATACCATTTATGATAGTTTGGGGATATATTTGTCCTTTTTCCCTTAAATAAAAAGACTAATACTGCTAGTTTTGGTAAACTTGGAAAGCTACCTAAAATAGAAAATTAGATTTAAATAGAAAACAAAACAGATATAAACTCTAGGAGATATTGAAATAGTACTGTAAAATATTATTCCTTTTGATTCTTTTTATTTGGCTCTTATATATTATAAATAGATTTTTCATTTTCATTACACCAAAATATGATCTTTAACAATAATAGCTTAATTATCATTAAATATGTTATTTTTAGAGACAGTTACTAGTGATTATTACATTTTAACATTCTCGGTAGATGTCGTTAACATATATAATGACATTGAATCTAATAACAATCAACTAATGCCGATAACGGCTTTAACATTCTTTCTTAATATGCAAATTACTTACCGCCTTTGATATAGAGTTTACCACTTATCCATTTTAGTAAATCTAAGAGAGTTATTTATTTTCCCTCATACTACCTTAATTAATATTAAATAACTATTAAAAAAGTCCATGGACCAAAAAATAATTTTTTTTAAAAAAGTATTACATAACTATATAAAGTAGTAATAATAGTTAATTTTAGAGTACCATAACATTATTAATAAAGTTAGTTCAATAAAATAAACTCTAATTAAAGCTTTCTTAAGAGGTATGTCAGATTAACAAAGAGCAAGTAATATAAAATGAATGGAGTACTCTTTTTGTCCCTCTTTATGTGACACGGTTTTCTTTTTAATTAATTCAAAAAAATGACACATTTTTTTATTTGACAAATATTTAATGATAATATCAATATTTTCACATGATGAGTTTCATTTATTTGGTAAAAAGTCTACAAAAATATATTTTTCTATTTAAAAAATTATTTATTTTAAAAATAATTTTAAAATATTACAAAATTTCTTGTTGAATTTAATTAATTTATGACAGAGAAAGTAAATGAAAAAGGAATGCTAGTGGTCAATCTACAAACAATTACAATTATTATAATAGGATGTCCGTACAATCAACAATGTTTGGAACACGTCAATGAGTTCTTCCAATGACAACTTGAATACACGTTGCTTGAGGAAATTACCAAAAAGGCTCTTAATGTATCGATAATGCTTTATTTTGATCTTTAGTAAATTTTGTTCGATTAAAATGATTTTTAACATAATAAAAGTATTCATTTTAGTCTTTATATATTTTATTTGATTGAAATGGTTTTAGAGAGACAGGGTGGGTTGGGGAGGGGGGGGGGGGGGGGCGGGGGGCAACAACAAGAAGTCATAAAAATCCCCCAAAAAGGTTAGGTGCCAATTTTGATTTATTTTATAAATTTCCAGCACATTT
>JAJOOR010023947.1:0-14776 GCA_036250505.1 Solanum acaule
TTAACGTTAAAAAGTTGTTAAGTTGTTTAAATAAGTTAAAATAAATAATGTGGGTTAGTTAGTGAATTTAGTTGTTGGAATTAAGTCAAAACTAAACTAGTTAACGTTAAAAAGTTGTTAAGTTGTTTAAATAAGTTAAACTAAATAATGTCGTTTAGTTAGTGAATTTAGTTGTTTGAATTAAGTCAAAACTAAACTAGTTAAAGTTAAAAAGTTGTTAAGTTGTTTAAATAAGTTAAAATAAATAATGTCGTTTAGTTAGTGAATTTAGTTGTTGGAATTAAGTCAAAACTAAGAGGTATGCAGCGCTTCAGGCCCAACTAACTTTTCTTTTTGAATCAGGAAATATTCTTCCTCCATGTCCCGCCAGCAGTGATGGATCTGATCAGGAGGGTGATGAGAATGATAAGTCTGATAAGGAAAGTGAGGGTGATGAGAATGGTAAGTCTGATAAGGAGAGTGAGGGTGATGAGGAGTAGTTGTATCTATTTGGCATTTTAGACTTCTATATTTTTGGATTTGTTTAATTTGATTGTATTTTAGTTTATTTTGGAGTTGGATGAAGTTTATTTTGAAATAGATTAATGTATATGTTAAAAATATTGTGTTGTTTTGGTTGGATGAAGTTTATTTGGCTTTGTGTTGATTTGGTTGGATGAAGTTTATTTGGCTTTGTGTTGATTTGGTTGGATGAAGTTTATTTGGCTTTGGGTTGTTTTGGTTGGATGAAGTTTATTTGGCTTTGGGTTGTTTTGGTATAAATATGTAGGTGGACAAATAAACATTGCAGCAATTTGCTGCCTGTTTTGCAGTAGAAAATCGACCTCCGGAGGTCAGAATTTCAAAAATAAAAAATAAAAATACCGACCTCCGGAGGTCAGAATTTCAACATTACAAAAATAAAAATACCGACCTCCGGAGGTCAGAATTTCAACATTAGAAACATAAAAATACCGACCTCCGGAGTTCAGAATTTCAACATTACAAAAATAAAAATATCGACCTCCGAAGGTCAGAATTTCAACATTACAAAAATAAAAATACCGACCTCCGGAGGTTAGAATTTCAACATTACAAAAATAAAAATACCGACTTTCGGAGGTCAGAATTTCACAAATAAAAAAATAAAAATACCGACCTCCAGAGGTCAGAATTTCAACATTACAAAAATAAAAATACCGACCTCCGAAGGTCAGAATTTCAACATTACTAAAATAAAAATACCGACCTCCGGAGGTCAGAATTTCAACATTACAAAAATAAAAATACCGACCTCCGGAGGTCAGAGTTTCAACATTACAAAAATAAAAATACCGACCTCCGGAGGTCAGAATCTCAAAATGCAAAAATAAAAATACCGACCTCTAGAGGTCGGAATTTAAAAAAATGAATATTCCGACATAAAATAAAAACCGACCTCGAGAGGTCAGTAAATACCGACCTCCAGAGGTCGGTATTGAATAGGGACCAAGCTTTTTCCGACCTAAGCTGGGATGTCGGTTTTAGGTCGGTATTTCAGGGAATACCGACCTTCGGAGGTCGGTATTTGTAGGTCGGTATTCACTGTTTTTTTAGTAGTGCATGATCAAGAAGTAGGTGTAAGAGAATAAGAAATTTTTCATGATATCCAAAAATATAAGGGTGACGCAAGGAGAATTTTGAATGAGAAGAGGGGACTAGAAGAAGTTATTCAAAGAAACGATGATAAAACTCCAAGTACGTGCACCAGAAATAATGTATTGGCGATAAATGAATCATTAAAACCCGATGATACAATGCACAATAATTCCAGTCCTATTTTGGTTCAAAAAAATCCCTAAGCTCAAGCAGACTTGAATTATGATTTGTTGGTAGAAAAAACATCAGATAATGAGGCACAAGGGTTTGTTGAGGTCCAAAATAATCTAGTTAATATCAAAACAACGGTTGAAAATCAAATTGTTCCTACAGACAACGTTCCAATAGGTATTGCTACTGTTGAATTTGATCCTAATGTTAAGGAGAAATCTTCAGTTGCTATAGGCATTGAACGCAAATCTGATAAGGCTTTGGGAGGCGCATCGAAAAACAGGGGCATGCCTCAACTTTGGAAACTATTGAGACATCACAATTGGTTGTCGTTGAGGATAATCAAATTGTGACAAAAATTGGTTCTTCGACATCTGCAACTACTATATTGAATGTAAATCATGGTGTATCTCAAAGATTGGAGAATACAAATTCAAGAGTTGTGGTTGATACATCACTAGTTGATTCTCGGCAACAACTAGGTGATGTTAATGCACATGAATCAGATAAAAATCATAGGCAACATTTAGTTGTTGGACAGGGTAAACATGCTATAGAGACTGAATGTGAGGCAACACAACGAGTTGAAAAATCTAGTGGTGAGGTCTCTGCTCAACATGACAGTAAGGGATGGAATCTGGAGACATCGAAAAAAGTAGCAGCTACTTCAACAAATAGTTTGATGACTTCTAGTGGAAAAAAATGTGTTACAAGTGAGAGTCGATGGGCGAATATGGTAGAAGAAGAGGAGGAGCATGTCACACCTCATAGTAAATTGAGCCCCGAAGCACCAACCTTTGTGCCTAAGGGTAGTAGCATTGCCATGTTTCAACTCCATTACATTGGGGGCGACAATTGATTTTAGCAGGTTCTAATGTTTAAAAAGTTTCTATTAGTGACAAAGAGCTTATTAATGCATTGGAGGGTTCTGATGTTGAAAGGTTTGTTTCTCTTACACCTATTAGCACTAACAAACAACTACAAATTGGTGGTAGTAGTACTTTCTCCCCCAAATTAGTTTGCTAACCTAAAAGATGAGGAAAGTGATGAAGAGGATTGGTTGGATCAATGTTTTGAAAGTGCAACTAGGGATGCTGATATTTCTCCTAGGCAACAACGCAATAACAAAAAGAAGCATGGAAGAAAGAATAGTTGGTATGGCAAGATGACTGAGGAGGTTGTTCCAAGGCACCAACCGATGGGACTGGCAAAGCAGAATCATATGACAGTGTCAACATATTCAACAAGATCCAATAATTCCAAGAACAAGTGATGAAATATCAAGTGTTGTTGGATAGATTTGAAGAAGACAAGAACAAAATACTTCAGGTTACTTTAGATGGACAATCAATTATTTTTCATTCATGCATCTTTGAAAGGAAGGTTGAGGTCAATAACTCAACCTTCTTTGTGGTTGTTATATTTTTGCATTATTTAAGCAGCCTCATTCATAATATCATCATAGAGTATATTACAAACTCTGTGGTGATCACAAAATACCTAGTGTTGCCCAATCTGTGTCTAAAACAGTACTACTGGTTAAAACAAACTTTGCAGAAACACGAAGTTACCAAAGTTTAATGAACCAGTGAAAAAACAGAAGAACATAAATTAATTCACAAAAACTAAAATCTGTAAGACATACCAGGATCTGAAAAAGACAAAACAAAAAAGGATCAAGCCCACTGAATGCATAGTGTCCCCTTAAGGAAATTATTCCCCTCTAGTATCCGAGGTTTGATTTGGAATATGTCCTCCCAGTATAGAATGATCTCAATCACCAGTGTATTGATACCCAAAACGCGGGTGTCAGCGAGCCACTCAACGATAGTAAAGTACACGAAAAATATTTGTGCAGAAGAAGAAGAAATCAGAAATTTTAGTAAGTAAAAAGTATGAAGAATAACTGGTATTTATAGCCCAAAGGAACTGGTTCCGAAAGGTTGCAACCTTTTAGAAACCACATGACCATTTCAGAAAGTTTGCAACCTTTCAAACGGTCATCGTTGTTCTTGAAAGTTGCAACCTTTCAGAATAGTCATCTCCAACAACGGGAAATTCAAATAAAATAGAAAAGTAATTTAAATAAAATGGGTCACGCGGATTCGAGTCGGGTCGGAACATTTCGGTTAATTAACTAATTAATTGAAACATTTTGGCCATTTAATTTTATTTAAATAATTAAATAAATAATTAAAACAAAACTACCCTTAAACTATCTAAAATAGCTTAAATATACCCTTAAACTATATTTCAGACCAAAAATACCCTTTCTGTCAACTATTGGGCCACACCTACCCTTTTAGTTAACGAAAGTATCATTTTTTTTTAAAAAAATGATATAGTGAAAAGGGAAATAATGGAGGGGAATCGAACTCTTACTTATCAGATCATGGCTTTATGTAACAAATATTTCAATGTGGCTAACATATGATATTTTTATTTTATTCCAAAAGTGTGATGAAAAATAGATTCGAGAAAAAAATATTATAATCATCCTATCCTAATATGTCTACCCTATTGAACTGTTTTCATTTCTTGAACCTGTGATCTATATATGTCACACACAATACAACACATTTGTCGTTGCTGAAATTCGTGATCTACAGATCATAAACAATCTACACTATCCTACCCTAATGTGACTGTTTTCACATCTCAAATTTGTGATCTATATACTTTATTGTTGTTGAAATATATAATCAATAATTTACACAAAAACAATTGTATCGTTGCTTCAAGATTCTTATCCGTGCATAAATTAAATTTAAACATAATAATTATTTTTAAAAAAAAAATAGACATACCAAAATTCAGGATTACAATGAGTCCAAAATATATTCGCAAAATTTTCAACACTTTGAGTAAGAAAATCAGGAATACACAAACTCTTATAAGATGGCAAGTGTGGAATCTGCCCTATGTAGCCAATATGTAATGGTATTTCTGAATGATTTTTCATTTTGGTCTCTATGGGAAATTCAAATATTTTTTTTCATTTATCAAAGATACCCTCTCTAATTTCATTTGGATTTTTACCATATATTGCTTCAATACAACCATATTCTTGTAAAGCTTCAAAAAGTTGAATTTTTGTGGATTCCCATAGTGGAGTGTTTGGTTTTAGTTCTGGATAAGAAAAATCTAAGGTGGATATCTTAACTTTGGTAGATGCCATTGATGAATAAATTAGAAGGAAAGGATATATATTTAAAGTTGGACACTCTTGATAGAAGGCATGCCTTTGGTATAGTGGTAAAACCCCAAATAGTACAATATTTTTTTATTTTATTTTGATAATCACACACCATTATTTTTGGACACCCTTAATAAAATGTTGGTCTATATGTCACACCTCGAGCCTACACCCTGGGCGGGACTGACACTCGAGAACCATTGTTGGCCCCAAACAAACCCTTGGCCTGACTTACTACTCAGCTGAAGACTTAAACACAAGAAAATAGACTCAAATGATGAACTCATGAAATAAACTTAGAATGTCTTAAAAGAACATTCAACTAGCCAAGATGGCAACTCAAGTCTCAAAACATAAGTCAATAACAATATAGTGACAAATGATCTAACTAACTGTCTATCTATGAAGCCTCTAAAACTAGAAGGGATGTCGGGACAAGACTCCTGATCATACTAACAACTAAAACTACTAAAGCAATGTAAATAGGGATCCTCCGAAAAGCAAAGAGGCTCACCACAAGACTCTAAATGCTCATCTGGATCAATGAAGCGATGGATGCTAATCCTGGTTACCTGTATCTACATCATAACAACGATGCAGGCCAAATGGCTTTAGTACATTGAATTTATGAGCATGCAAGGGGAATACTAAAACAAGACATAAGCTTGAAAAGGGAACTGAAAGAACAAACCTGGTCTCAACTGAACTGAATTGAACTGAACTCATTTCAATATAAAGCAGTAATATAAATGCAATATAAAGAAAAGCTTTTAAAACATAAATGACAACTCTATGTATTTAGAAATACAATAGTAACTCTGTGTGTATGCAAAGATACAACATAAAATCTGGATGTATATAAAAATACAAGTAACTCTGTGTATATAATAATACAAAATACTTATGTGGGAGTTTCTCTAATTGACAACCATCACTTAAGAGCTATTGTTATGATACAATGTTTGCCTCACGTTGCCAGGGTCGTCCTATACCTTGTCGAGTGTATAGAACCTGACTACTAAGTGGATCCACTAGTCTATGCTAAAAAGCACTAAGGAATCATCTAAAAAGTATGACCCTTTTTCTACCCATGATGGCTACATGGTTTATGGGGGCTAGGAGTTGTCTGAACTCTCCCCCATATCGATGCTCAATACTACTCCCAAAATATAATACTAGCTCTTATGTTTAAAAACATAACTTCTTTCTGTGGTTTGAGATAATTGCTCAAAACTTAGCTCAAAAGGCTCTCTTGGAAATCAAAATTTCCTCCCTTACTTAATTATGAAAGTATTTACTCTTTACTGAAAACTAGCTCAAAGGCTCTTTTGGAAATCTCAATTTCCTTTCTTGTTTAAATGTGAAAACATTTTACTCTTTGGGAATACATAGTCCCGATATACTCTTTTGAAGAAAAGAACTTCAAATCTTTACTCTTTTACTCAACTCAAAACTTAGGTCTTAAAACATTTGTAAAAGACTTTTGGAAGAGTACTCTATGAACTTCTCTTAACTTGGCTCTTAACTTTCGTTGAATTTGAATTTACGGATTCAAGGATTGTGATTTGTGATAGGAAAGATCCCATGATGTTTAGGAGTGTTTTTAGATAGTTAAACATGAGAAACGATCAAGAAATCATTGTCTGGAAGCAAGTCCGCGACGCGGAGATGCATTTAAATATTTGATCGCGAAATAAATTCTGGGGCAGAACTGTCTGTGACTGCTCCGCGACGCGGGGAAGAATTCCCCAATCCTAAGGAACAGGTCCACAACGCGGACCTGGTACCCAGATTCGCTTGACTTTTTCCTTGTTCGATTTCTAACCCCAATTCGCCTAAACTCGGTTATTTTTCTCAAATTCTCTTTAGATTCAGATACCCAGTATATGTACACAAGAATCTAACTAAAAATAACTCTAACAATCGACCTTAAACTCTCAAGAACTCCTCAATCTAATCCCAAATTTAAGAACGAAAGCAATTCAAGAACACAACTCAAGAACATCAAAGTCTCAATCTCTTAGGATGAAAATCATATTGAAATAAACATGTTTGGCGCGTGGGTGAACGAACCCAACGCTATGTGAACTCACATACCTCGTAGGATTGAATCCTTGGCGAAATCCACAACCAAACTCACAATAACTTGATGAATCTTGAACTTTTCTTCTCCTTTCCTCCTCTTTTCTCTTCTCTCAAAGCCCTAGCGTAATTCTCAATTGCGTAAACTGAACTAACTCAGTTTAGACCCCAAATAATTTACTAAAAACGGATTTAATTAATTGGGTGGTAAAAAGACCATAATACCCCTCAAAACCCGGTTTTGACTTTCCTTATCTAGACAGCCCGACTTCAAATGGGCATATCTCCCTCATACGAACTTGAAAATGAGCAAACTTGGTGGCGTTGGAAAGATAGTTCAAAGATCTTTCCTACGGTATCTTGTATCACACCTAAATCATCATGTGCTAAGAGTTATGGTCATTTAAAGCTGACCCAAAACTCATACTTAGCTTAACTTTTGTCAAATTTTAGATTTCTCATTCTTTCCAAAAAAGATTCTTTCTAATTCTAGCTCTTTCAAATAGTGAGGTGTAACACTATACTCCATTGTCTCGATTTGTGTGTTACTTTGTCTTTTTTAATTAACTAGTTTAGTGTATACACATTGCACGTGTATATCATGTTTGTCAGGAAAAGCGTATATAAAAAGAATAAATATTCTTCCAACATAGCATATTCTATTGGATACCCAATTATTTTTTAAAAAATAAAATATTACTGAACAGATGCAATAGTTGAGAAAAAAAGTGCATGCCTCCAGAATTTGCAAAGAAATATAAAAATTAGGTTCGAGTCTCTTTGAGTATGGAGTCATCTTTATTAGGGAGTTTTACTTCTCAATATGAGATTTATCGATGTAAATTTGAATTTAATCGAACTCTAACGTTGAGCATGGCAAGAAGTTTGATAGATGGGGCTAGCCATAAATCCTAATAGTTTTGTTGATAAACTGTTCATATGGATTACTTTTTAAAAAAATTCAAATCATTCATTTAAAATTCATTATTTGCACAAAAATAAATACAAACAAAACATGAATTACAACAATTCAAACATAAAGTACACATTACTAAAAAACATGAATTTCAACAAACACTCTGTCAGAAATCCCATATGTAGTAACGGTGTTCTGACACGAACGTTCATCAGAAACTCACGTTTTTTTTTATTTCAATATACATAAAACATAGATATCTAAAGCTAATGAACGACAACAATTCAAACATAAAATACACATTAGAAAGAAAACATGAATTCCAAACAAAATGGTGGCTTGTTGAAGATATTTCCGACGAATGTTCTATCAGAAATTCCATATATAGTAACGGTACTCTGACAATAACATTTGTTTGAAAATTCACATTTTATCATATCAAACACCACAATAATCCGTGAAAGCATCAACAGAGCTATCTCGTGAAGCAACATAGTTAAATAATCCAAGCATTTCATATGGCTTCAAGAGTAAAGGGTGTTTCTCATCCACAAGTTCTTTTGGGGCCTCTATGAAGTGACCTGGTTTTAAGTATGTATTAAATTGAATGGAGAATCTATCACTTTCTCCGGACATTGTTACCCTATGGTAGGGAGAATGCAATCGACCATTTGTTCATGCCTGTACAAATTCACTCATATCGTCAGTGCATAAAACTCAAACACAGGCTCCACTAATTATCAAGAGTTATATTCAAGTTTGCATGAAAATATTAAACATGCACTTCCAATTATAACTAATGTTTTCTTGGACTCTTCAAAAATTATTATTCAGTGCGTTTACATCATTCAAAAATATTTATTTTGAAGAATAATCCAACACAGGTGTGATCATATTTTTGGAGAGTCTAGCAACATAGGCTCCAACCAATATCAAAACTCATTTTCAATTTTACATTAAGAAATTAAGCATGTAGTTCCAATTGATGTCAATCGGATTTATTCTATACATACACCGTCCATTGTATGTTGGATCCACTAAAACCTATGTTTTTTTAAAAAAAAAAATTAATAAATAGTGATATTATATTTAAGAGTTCGAACAACACAGATTCCAACAAAATAGTAGCATTAAAAAAATTAAGTAACACTTACTTGGAATGAATCACCAGACAAAACATCATAAGAATTTGGTGATCGATTGACATCAATCCACTCTCCATTTTTGTTGATTTGCAATCCATTGATTTGATTTTGTGCTATAAAAGTCAAAAAGCTAACATCTGATTTATAGTATTTTTTATGTAATTTTTAAATATATAAAAAATTAAAAAAATAAGACAAACAAATTAAAACGGAGAAAAAAATAGGCAAATATATATATGTAAGTGTGGAACCACACAGGTGAAGCAGGCATGCTGCCACCTGTGTGGTATCCACACTTATATATAAGTAGTAGATTATCATGATTTATAGTATTTTTTATGTAATTTTTAAATATATAAAAAAATTAAAAAAATAAGACAAACAAATTGAAACGGAGAAAGAAATAGGCAAATATATATATAAGTGTGGAACCACACAGGTGAAGTAGGCATGTTGACCGCCACCTGTGTGGTATCCACACTTATATATAAGTAGTAGATATCGACACTATTAAATATGTGACAAGTTTTTTTTATTTAATATTAATATTTTTTCATTGAAAACTTATGTTTTATTATATAAATAGGTAAAAATAAAGTTTATGCATATATATGTATTATTACTTTTATCATTTTATTTTATTTGAAAATGTTATTAGAAGATTTTTATTGAATCGGGTCAGAATAGACACGTGTAGGCTAACTCAGCTCTTGTTATTTTTTCATTGAAAAATTATGTTATATAAATAGGTTAATTATTTGCATAAAAAAACACAAACAAAATATGAATTTCCATCGGAATTACACATACATCATATATAGAATGCCAAAGCTTAATAACTACAACAATTCAAACATAAGATACACACTAGTAAAAAAACGCAAATTTTGACAAACATTCTATCAGAAATCCCAAATATACTAATGGTATTCTAACATGAACATTCATCAGAAATTCATGTGTTTTTTTATTTCAGCATATATAAAACATAGAACTCAAAAGCTGAATAACGACAATAATTTAAACATAAGATACACACTAGAAAGAAAACACAAATTCCAAACGAAATGATGGCTTGTTGAAGACATTTTTGATGAATGTTTTATCTGAAATTTCATATATACTAGTGGTACTCCGATAAGAACGTTTGTCGAAAATTCACATTTATCATATCAAACACCACAATAAGCCTTGAAAGGATCAGTAGTGCCAGCGTTTGAAGCAACATAATTTAACAATCCAAGCATTTTATATGGCTTGAAGAGTAAAGGGTGTTTCTCATCCACGAGTTCTTTTGGGGCCTCTATGAAGTGACCTGGTTTTGATAATGTATTAAATTGAAGGGAGAGTCTATCACGTTCTCTAGGTATTGCTACCCTGTGGAAGGGAGAATGCAATCGACCATTTGTCCATGCCTATATAAATTCACTTATATCATTAGTGCATAAAATTTAAAATACATTTATTTATGACTAGAAATACGTGTTTTTCCTACATACGTTATATTCTTATCGAAAAGAATTTTCATCTTACACGCTTCCAATTAATTTTGTCAAAAATAGGTGAATTTCTAATAATCGATCTGATCCTTTGAATTATTCAACTACAAAACCTAGGTACATATAGTTCAAACATTTTTGAAAAATTAGGCAACATAATTAAGTTCCAAAGAAATATCTAAATTTATTTGTAGTTTTTCATGAAGTGTTGCTTGAAATCTTTGAAAATACCACTAAGAGTGTCACATCCTCCAAAATTATGCTTTTTGAAGGATATAATATAGGTGCGGTAATATTTTTGTAGAGTCGAGCAACATAGGCTCTACCAAATATCTAAGATTCATTTTTAATTTTTCTTGGAAATTTTTAAATATGTAGTCCCAATTATAAACTATGTTGCTTGGACTCTTCAAATATTACTCAATGTGTCAGATCCTTCTAAAATATGCATTTTCAAAAATAATTCAATACGAGTGGAATAGCATTTTTGAAGATTC
The DNA here is from genome assembly GCA_036250505.1 of Solanum acaule. NCBI lineage: Eukaryota > Viridiplantae > Streptophyta > Magnoliopsida > Solanales > Solanaceae > Solanum > Solanum acaule. The sequence continues at coordinate 11,124 of JAJOOR010023947.1, forward strand.
GAGAAACATAGGATCCACCAAATATGGACATTCATTTTCAGTTTTGCATGATATAAACATGTAGTTCCAATTGTAACCTGTGTTGCTTCGACTTATCAAATATTATTCAGTGTGTCAAATCCTTCAACAATATGCATTTTGGAGGATAAAATACAAGTGAGATAACATTTTAAGATATTCGAAAGCATAGGCTCCACTCATTATCAATATTCATTTTCAAATTTTGCATGAAAATATTAAACATGTAGTTCCAATTGATGTCACTTAGATATATTCTACACATATATTGTTTAGTATAGGTCGGATCCTCTAAAAGCTATGTTTTCTTAAAAAAATTAATATTTTTGAAGGATTTGAATAACACAAGTTCCAACAAAGTAATAACACTAAAAAAAATGAATAACACTTACTTTGAAAGAATCATCAAACAAAACAACAAAAGAATTTGGTGAAATACTGGCATCAATCCACTCTCCATTTTTGTTGATTTGCAATCCATTGACTTGATTTTGTGCGTCAAGAAGTTATTATCTGTGTGGGCAGCCAATCCATCATATTTATTATTTTCATCCTTATTAATAATTGATGATCCCTTGTAATGGGAAAATCTAAATAGGACAAAATTATCCAACAATTCATTAATGTGCTTTTCTAAACCCAAATTCTCCAAAATCATCCTTTTCATCATTTCATCCAATTTCAGAAGTGAATTTGCATAAGATTTGACCAAATTGCTACAAAAATTAATGCACATATAATGTTAGTATAAAGTATAAACATATGAAGAAGGTTGAACATATTTAGAAACATCTAAAGTTCGCACCATCTTTTCATTATAACACTTTAACTAAATCTTGTATGTTTTTTTCTTAAAAAAAATGAGATAGGGAAAAGGGAAATAAGGGAGGGGAATCGAACTCTTACTTATCATATTGTGGCATTATGTAACAAATATTTCAATGTGGTTACATATGCTATTTTTATTTTATTTCAAAAGTGTGATGAAGAATAGATTCGAGAAAAAAATATATATATTCATCCTATCCTAATATGTCTACCCTATCCTACCCTACCCTAATGCAAATTATATTCACACACAATACAACACATTTGTGATCTATAGATCATTAGACAATCTGCACTATCCTACCCTAATGTGATTGTTTTCACATCTTAAATCTGTGATCTATAGACTTTATTGTTGTTAAAATATATAATCTATAGACTTTATTGTTGTTGAAATATATAATCTATAATTTACACGAAAATAATTGTATCGTTACTTCAAGACTCTTATCAGTGCATAAATTAAATTATACATACCAAAATTCAGGATTACCATGAGGCCAAAATATATTAGCAAAATTTTCAACACTTTGAGGAGTAAGAAAATCAGGAAAACCCAAACTCTCATAAGATGGCAAGTGTGGAATCTGCCCTATGTAGCCAATATGAAATGATACTTCTGAATGATTTTTCATTTTGGTCTCTGAGGGAAATTCAAATAATTTTTTTGAACTATCAAAGATACCCTCTCTAATTTCATTTGGATTATTACCATATATTGCTTCAATACAACCATATTCTTGTAAAGCATCAAAAAGTTGAATTTTTGTGGATTCCCATAGTGGAGTGTTGGATTTTACACTATTAGAAACCTATAAATTACCTGCGAAATTTACTTGGGGATTATTTCCGTAGAAAATTTCTACGAAATTTCATGCGGAAATATGAAATTCCTAAATTCTAGACTTTTTTACATGCGAAAAATATTTCCCCAGAAAAATTGATAGGTAAATTTGGCGCCATTTTCACAAAACTACTTCCTAGGAAATAATTTGGGGAAATAATTTGCAAGTACCATTTTCATAGGTAAATTCGCAAGTAATGAAAAAAATAATTTTTTTATGCATGAAAATTCCTAGATAAACTTATTTGCATATTTAGTTAGGAATAATTACTTGAAAATTCATCTAGAAATATTTTTATATGTGGTATTACTTGGGATTTTATGTTCCACGATTTTTTGGAGATTTATTTCTTAGGAATTTACTTGGGAATTTTCTTACTTGAAGAATTACTTGGGGATTTATTGTTGTGAATTTGGTTGGAGATTTTTTGAGGGATTTACTTGAAAATATGTATACTTGTTTTTTAAAAAATATAATTTAACTGAAAAGAATTTCTTGAAATCTAAGGAAATTTTAAATTTGGAGTCCTCGAGGAATATTTCCTAAACAATATAATTACCACAATTAAAACTTATAATAATATAAAAAATATCAATGACATAAGAATAATTTATTGTTAAATATTTACTCTCTTTTAGGTTAAATAAATTAGTGTACAATAATATCAATCTAATACGATGCTAGAACTTTACCACAAATGGATAAAATATTATTAACTTATATATAATTAATATTTAATATCACTAAAAATCAATGATGCCATTTTTATTTTGTGTTTTTTATTCTAAAGATACAAAACATTAAAATAATATGACTAGTTTTTATCCAATAAAAAAATATATCATAAAGGCAATCAATTTGATTTAATATTATTTTATATTAAATAGTGTATTAATATGTGAGACAAGCATTACTTTTAAGTAGAGAAAAAATAAATTATATACATTATTATGTGAAGTTTAATTACCCCTCGTTGATATATGAAATGAAAAATAAATAATTTTTAGTTATATAATTCAATTGATATATCTTTTTTTTTACAAACATTAAAAATGATCTAATTTCTCTATAGTAAGTTATTAAATGATATTTATTTGCAAATATATAATTAAATTAAAATTATAAATACCACAACTTCCTAATAAGATATACTATTGATTATTGTCTATTGATTATAACTTCCTTGCACTTTAAAATTATAAATATATTTATATTTTTAATTATTTATTTTGAAGACTTTTGTATGTGTAACTTAAATCTTGTCTAAGTTTAATATGCTTAGTTATGAATCTTATTTCATTGAAAGTGAGTGTTAGCAGAAAATTTTCATAATATATCGGGTGGAAGTGATTTATTTTAAATATGCAAATAGTTGTTGAGTTCCACTTTTGAAGGGTTAAATTACATGAAATTTTGACAACATTTCAAGATATATTTTATTACGAAGAAACATACTAGTAGAAAGTTAAGAAAAATAAGAAGAAAATTAAATAAATTATATCCAGAATATATACAACTAAATATTACGAAAACAAATAAGGACAAATTAGAAAAATTGATAGACATTATTTCTAAAACAAAATATAAATATATTCAATATTTAAAGAAACAATGAATAACGAATATAGACAGGAACTTATTGAAATAATTGGAATAAAAAGACAAGAATTAGAACATAGGCAAAATAGACTTAACAACAATATATTTGCAGGAACCTGTCATAAATCTATAATAGCACAAAGAAAAACTATTTTATATCTAGAAATACAAATAAATAACTTAGAATATAAACTACAACATAATTTATAAATGAATAAAGAAGAGTATGCAGTAGATGAAAAAACATATGAAAACTATGACGGATTAAAAATAAAGATAATATTTTCTAATCTAGGAAGAAGATATAAGAAAATAGGTGACAATTTAAGTTTAATGTTAGAAAAAGAAACGGTAAAACTAGAA
>JAJOOR010023949.1:0-16407 GCA_036250505.1 Solanum acaule
AAGAGAAACATAAAGAATAAGATGAAGACGAAGAACATTGAAGGAAGAATATACATACCTAAAAATGGCGATAGCCTGCTGAAAAGATGAAAATAGCAGAGACTTGCGTCTACTTTTTCCGGTTTGAGTAAAAGAAGTAGAACGGGTTTGAGAAGATCCTAGCAATTTTCATTTGCTTGATTCCTAATCTCTTAATAATATGCAAAAATGATGAAAGAGGAAAAACGTTCTGGAAGAATATGGAAGAGGCACATGTGGTTTGCTTAAAAAGATAAGTTTTGTATAATGACCATAGTACCCTTGAATAATGAGTATATTTATAACTCTGCCATTGGTCGTCGGTCGTCTTCACTCTTCTATATAGAAGAAATATAGAGCTCAGCTCTGAAGAGTTGACACAAACAAAGAAAACCATGGAGACTCCTTCATATGATATAAAAAACAAAGGTATCATTTCTTCATATGCCTAAGAATTTATTTATTTTGTAACTAAAATTTTAAATTAAAATCACCAAGTGAGAGTTTAACAAGAATCATCTTAAAGAAAAAAAAATATTATTTTTTAATCATGGTATTATCCTCCAGGAGATGATATGCAAGAAGAACCAAAGGTGAAACATGAGAAGGTAACTTTAATTTCTCCTATTTCTTTTTCAACTTTTTTATTTATTATTTTTGTAATTTTAATTTTTATTTATTTATCCTGTTCATATATGGTCTCATTATCTAATAAATAATGTGTTTGAATCACCATGTTATTTATGTTAGACTTAATACATCAATAACTTCGTTAGTAAGTTTTATTTAGACATTTAGATTATGATTTATTTTAACTGTACACTTTTAAACATGATAAAGTATTCCTGTTAGCTAGACACTTTCAGTTCAAATTTTGAAAAAAAAATTCTATGTGCTCTCAAATGTTTACTAGGTAGTTAAGTTAACTACATAAAATATGTCATCTCATTTAATTATATACATCAGCCTCAATTGGAACATACTTGAGATTTTACGATTTATTAACAATAATGTGTATAGTTAAAGAAGGTGACATATTTCAAGTGGTTAAATTTTCTATATAATTGACATTTGAAAATATACGTAAGAGTTCTTTCAAATTTTAGAACGATATCTAATAGGAATATTTTATCATATGTTCAATTGAAACAAGCCGTAATCGAGTGTTCAAATAAAATTTAATGACAATTAGTATAAGGAGCTATCGATATATTTGCTCTTCTTGATTCAACCTATTTACGGGTCTAATTAAATAATGACTCGTTAATTGATTCAATACCTAAAATCATTCAATCAACTCATTTATCACCCTTATTTACGACTCATTTGAAATGATGGCTTTTATACTCTGTATACAATTTGCTCAAATATTTTTTTAAATATTTTTTAAATTTTGTGTTTAATTAAATATGATTAATAAAATCAAAATGAAGAAATATTATTTATAATTGAAGGATATTGAATTATTTTTTTCCATCAAAATTTACAGGGAAGAGATGAAAAAGAAAAAATAATTGAAAAAGAGACTCCATCCCAAGATATGAAGAACAAAGATACCATCTCTTCATATGTTTTAAGTATTTAATTTTCTTCTTTTTTTCATTTTTTTTCTCATCTTCTTATTTTAATCATCTTAAAGAAGTTAATATTATTGTATTTTTTTGTAACTTTAATTATAATATTATCCACCAGGAGATGGTGCACAAGAAATACCAAAGGTGGACCATGAGGAGGTAACTATATATATATATATATATCAATTTATCTAATAGGATTAAATAATAACTTATTTATAGATTCAATTTATTTTAATTCGTTCAAAATCACTTGCCCCATTTATCACCTCCCCCCCTCCCCCTCCCCCCTCCCCTTTAAAATGATAGTTTTGATACTTTATGTATTCTTTTTAAAACTTCTAAATTTTATGTATAGTCAAACGTAATTAATAAAATTAGACGGAGGAAATATTATTTATTATTGAAGGATATTACAGGGAGGATATGAAAAGGAGAAAATAGTTGAAAAAGAGACTCTATCCCAATATATCATCAAGATTGAAGGTATAATCTATTTATATGTCTAAATATTTATTTTTATTTTTATTTTTATTTTTCAGCTTTTTTAGTATGGGTTTTATAAAAAAAATTGTGAATCATTTTCAAGAAGTTAATATTATTTTTGGTAACTTGAGTCGTGATATTATTCTCCAGGAGATGATGCACAAGAAAAACTAAAGGTTGAATATGAGGAGGTAACTTAATTTCTTCTTTGACTTTTTATTTATTAATTTAGTATATTTTACTGTCTATTTATTTCATATTCACAAATTATATATATCACATATATTGCTTTATTTTCTTCAAAATTACAGGAAGAATATGAAAAAGAGAAAATAGTTGAAAAAGAGAATCCATCCCAAGATACCAACAACAAAGGTATCATCTCTTCATATGCCTAAGATTTAATTTTCTTCTTATTTTTCATCTTCTTTTTATATTAGTTACTAAATTTAGTATGAAACCTTTTTTTTAAAAAGAAAATCATCTTAAATTAAATATTATTTTGGGTAACTTAAATCATTGACCTTATTCTACAGGAGATGATGCACAAGAAAAACCAAAGGTAGAACATGAGGTAACTATATTTTTCTTTCGGTTTATTACATAAAATCACATTTTTATGATATGTAAATGACTATGCTAATAATAACAACAATGTAATATATTTATTGTAATTTTACAAGTGGAGTTTAAAGAGGGTGGAGTGTACATGATCTTACCAATACTGTTTTCAAATAGCCCTTAGTTTGAGTAAAACATATCAGAAATCAAGCATGTAAAGAAAACACAGTAATAAAGAAGTCATGCTGAAAACAAAACATTGATTCCGTGACGTGAGGGGCAATGTCAAGAGCTCCATCAATTTGTTGTCTTATGTCAGATGCAACATTCTTCTTCCTTCTCACGAAGCATAGGAGCGCTTAGCACCCAGCTCAACATGTAATGTCCGATAATGACGCTAAAATAGTGAATCTATCGGTATCATAACAGTAGTATACAACTTTGAACCTGATCCCCGTTAGCAACAAAATTTTGTGTCTAACTAATATACAATAACAATAATATATCTAGTGTAATCTACGAGTGAAGGTAGGGTCTGAAGTTAAAAATAATCAATAAAATTGGACAAATGAGATATTATTTATTATTGAAAGACATTGATAGTTTTTTTCTTCAAAAATTACAGGAAGGAGATGAAAAAGAGACTCCATCCCAAAATATCATCAAGATAGAAGGTATCAATCTATTTATATTTCTTATAAGTATTTTCTTCTTACAATTATTTTCCTTCGGTATATTTGAAACTTTTTTTTTAATCATCTTTAAAAAAGTTAATATTTATTTTTGTGTAACTATAATCATGATATTATATTCCAGGGGAGGGTGATCAAGAAATAAAAAAGGTGGTATGTGAGGTAACTGAATTTCTTCTTCGAATTTTTCTATTTATTATGCTTGTATTTTTTTTTGGGTTCATCTGAACTTTCTTCTACATAAAATCTTACTATATATAGATGGTTAAAATTGTATTGAGTTTACAGTAAAAAACACACTTAACAATCTTTTTTTTTTTAGTTTCATACCTAAACTATTGAAAGTGTGTCCGCCCCTCGTGACCTTGGTTCAAAGCCAGCTAGAACCACATTTTAAATGATTAAAAAAACTATTGAAAGTGTGAGAAATACACTTAAACTATCACTCATTATTTTATTTTTTATGTATATGCAATAGACATTGAATCATTTTCGACTTGTTCGTATGTTTACTTCCTCATATATTAAATCCCTTAATAAAAATTCTAACTCCGCCACCGTATATATCTTTTGTTTTGATTTTTAATTCCATTTCATTTCTCTAGTTGTAATAAGGGTCTAATACTTTATTTAATTTATAGCATGATTCTACTATTTTATGGACACTACAAGAAGCATGGAATTCAAATCTCAAACTTTTTTCAAGAAAATATTATTATTTTTTTCTAATTGTTTATTATAAAAGGATATTAATTTTCTTTTTTTCTTTCAAATACAGGAAAGAGAGAAAATTGTAATACGGGTAGATCTTGCGGTTCATTCAACACCTCCATCAAAGCGTGATCCTCCCAAAATGCAAACAGACAATAATAAACTCTAGAATATCCAAAATCTAATAAATAAAAATATTTATAATTCAGAACGATAAATTAAAATTTTGAATTCGTCTCTCACAAAGTAAGTCAAATATGTTAATCGGAAGATATTTGTCTTTCTATTGTATTTTTAAGTGTAATTTGGTTATTGTACTTTGAGAAGCTTTCTTAGATTGTTATGTACTTGTGTTGCTTCCTTTCTTTTGACTTATTTATATAAAATAATAATAATTACTTACTTTTCTTTGATTTAATAAGGAAGAACAAAAAGATACGGGTTAAAAATATATTTAAATTAGTTTAATTTTTTTAATTTTATATCTGAATTATTGAGAGTGTGAATTTTTACTCGAAGTTTAAACTCACTTCATTAATTACATTAGTCATTAATTTGCTCATTTGGTAAGCAAATCATAGTTTATAAACAAGATATCAAAATATTTGTATTTGCCTCAGCCAATTGCATATGTTGACGCTTAAAATGTTTGTGATTACCTGCTATACTATTACAAACTTTCAGATATAAATAATTTTACAAAAGTTTACTAGTCAATAATAATAATAATTAGTTATTCTTTGATATAAAGCTTTTCACATGGATCATGGTATTTTCTTTATGTTGAACATGAATCTTTTTTAAAATAAAAATAAATATATATAGTAAACTTATGGGTCAAGTTTTATATAATTTTTTTTTTTGAAGTTCAACCTTTTGTTTTGGAGAATTTGATATTTAAAATCATAATTTGGAATTGAAATTAAGATTTTATGCAGATTTCATAAACAAACACTTATTTCAAATCAAATTTTAAGGGCATGTTTCACATGCAATGTGAAATCATTATTTAAATCAGATTGATAGGAAGTTGAAATTTTGTTTGGATATATAATTTTAAATTATTCAAGTTGTATTTTTCTCATAAACATAAAAATCCCACAAGTTATGAAAACTATCAAATTTATTGAACCCAATGTTTATGCATGCAATCATATCAAATGAGCAAACTATAATTCAGAAACAAGATATTAGAATGTCCTAAGGTGCCAAATTGGTGAATCACATTTCATGTTCTTTATGTAAATACAAAATTTCAAATATATATAATTTTATAAAAAATTATTAGTCATAATAGACGTCAAATATGAGTAATGATAGATTTATTAATCGCCACCAGATACCTACAATCTTCAATGAGGGTGAAACTACCACTATAACAAATAAAAGATTTTTGTCACAATTTTTAACGACAATAATATAATTGTCTATATATTGTATTTATCTTTAATAATAAATATATATTTATAATCATTAGCCTATATAAGTGTCGTAAAAACTTTTAACAACTCTAATATTCAACTTATGCAAATATTTTTACGATAATAAATATTATCGTTAAAAGAAAAATATCTATCACCTCTGAATATATGTTAAAAGAAAAATATCTATCACTTCAAATATCTTCTTGTTGTATTATGTATGTCCTCTAATTCACAGTAAAGTTTTGATTAAATTTAAATTCATACTGAAAAATGTCATATTAAGAGTAAAACACTCCCTAACAAAAACTACTCAATATTCAAAAAAATTCAAACAAAATATTTAATTAAGAATGAAGAAATGTTTACTATCCACTTAGAAAGCTTAATATAGCAATTAAATTGATCTTACATCCAACATCAACAAATTATAATTTCAAAGGGTCATCCAACCCAACATCATCCCCTTTTTTCATAGAAGTGAAATTTAGTAAAAGAAAAAATAAGAATATGCTGATCGTGTCGTAAAAATCATACTTTTTGTATTTTTATTTGTTTCTTTTATTTTAACATGATACAAAGTTTATAAAAAATAAATCTTATAATTAAATTAAAAATATATCAATAAAATAATTTTAATCTTATAATCTTAATTTTAATCTTATAATCTTAAATATATTAAGTGTAAAATTAAAATTAAAAAATTATTTATATATTCATTTTAAAAAAAAATATAAGTCAAATAAATTTGAACGAAACATTAGAAATCTAAGAGACAATAAGTAGTGGTAGTCAAGTAGGAAATAATAAAGCTTGAATTAAAAAATGACTAACCGTGCAAAAAAAAAAATTGTCAAAAGCTGAAATTATTGTACTGCGTGTTTGTGTCATCATTAATATTTGTCGTGATCTTCAATGAGAATCAAACTTTAGATCTATTATTGTGAAAAAAGAAAAAAATAAAATCTTATTGATATTACAGTATTAATTAAAACTTTAGGGTAAATAATTGATGTGTATATATAAAGCTCATAACTGATATTATCCATAGAAATAAATCAAGAAAATCTATGGCAGTTGCTTTATTTGTCCAAGACATCAAGAACAAGTTTCTAGATCTAATTAAATTCCTTATTTCTTTTGGTAGAGGTATTTAATTTTCTTCTTCTTTTTCATCTTTAGTAAAGAAATAGAAAATATGTTATCATAAAGAAGTTTAATTTTATAAATTTGATCATGATATTATTCTCCAGGAAATGATGAGCATGAAAAATTAAACATTGAAAATGAGAAGGTAACTTTTTTTTTTTTTATATACATATTTAATATTTTGTTTTATTTTTCTCCTTTCATTAAATTCCTTAACACTTCATTTACTTCCACTTCAATCTTTTTGCTCGTGAGTGGAAAATATATTTCTATTGAAAGTTAATAATGAATTAGCAAATAAGAAGGTCTTATGATTAAAATTTTTAATAAAAATCTTGACCCTTTGGGTCCTTTTAATAAAAAAAAATGATTAAATTTTTTAGTATTGATAATTAATTTCATAAAGTCTTCCGGTTGAGGAATTAATTACTTAGATACACTCTAGTTTGCAATATTATGTAGTATCTTATCAAATTTTGTTGCATCCAAATACATATATTTCACAATACATGGGGTTAAAATTGTTCTTGATTGTATCTAAGTAGATTCACATATATCTTAGATGCATAACAAATCTCACTCACCTCCCTCATCCTCTCTCTCATCTCGCTGCCGCCCTCCTATATATCGGGTATCCCAAATAGTGAATCACATCAGATACATATAACCGGTATGTATTTAGTGTGATACGCATGTATCCGGGATATATAACAATATCTTGCTCGCCTCTCTTTCTATTTTAGTGTATATATCAGCAAAAATACATGTATCAAAGTGTATCTTTTTCAATATATGATAGAAAACTCTTAATTAGTGGTAAGATACGTAATATTTTAAAAGTATAATAATAATAGTATATATGATAATAAAGTATGTGTGATATGTAGTTTCTCCTTTAAAATATAATATTTTCTTGAATAATAACTTCCGCCATATCAAACACAATGTAATGTAATTTTTATTTTGGATCGTTCAAGGTGATATTTTTTCATATATATATATTTTTAGTATTTATCAGTAAAGATTTTTTTAAAAATTATTTCCAAAATAATTACAGGGAATAAGTGAAGAAGAAAAAGGAGCTTTTGTAAGGCCAGCAGTAGCAAGACGTTCAACACCTCCAGGAAAACGTAAACCTCCTCGATTTCAGACTGGAAATAATATTTCCTAGCTGTAAATAAAATAATTAAATTTGTAGATTTTGAAAATATTGAATTTTTTATGGTTTTTTTAATGTAATTTGACGAGTGAAGGTTGTTTCAATTGATAAATTAAAAGTTCATGTTACAACTTTTTAGTTTTCTATTGAGCTCTATTCAGTAGAGGTACTCGATTCAGTGATCGATTTTTAGGTTTTATTATAAGTCTTTATGTAAATCAATAGTTCAAATCGCTTTCAAAGGTAGAACACTTGTTCATTTTGATAATTCTAGTTCTATAGCTAGGATGCAAAATATATTTTTCTCACTATATTAATAGCTAAATATACACATTCTTATTAGGGTATTTTGAGATTATAATTCTAGCATATGTGTTTTTTATTTCGTCGAAAATCAACTTTATGATGACCCTTATTCCGAAGGCAGCCCTGGGTAAGGGCTTTTACCCAAGGCTAGAGTTTTGCTTCCATGAAATAGGAAGGATAAAAAAGTTGAAGGTATATACACCATAATTATAACTTGAATTTTGTATTTATAATTTTACTTTTATTTTTGTCGATATTATTTTCTAGATTACAAATTCTAAACCGTTTTATTTTATTTTGGGAGCCTTTATCTAACAAATAAGATGAATCAATGTGATCAAGTGTGTAATTAAGTCACCTAATCTTGTTATTTTTTAAACCCCCAACTATTCTAGATTATTATTTTTCAAGTGTTTGTTACATCATTATACTAAATGAAGTTTCCAAAGAGGATCAGTAAAGATAAAGTCAAGCTTTTAATATTATTATTATTATTATTATTATTATTATTATTATTATTATTATTATTATTATTATTATTATTATTATTATTATTATATATTTTGCTTCTAGAAATTTATTTATTCGATTAATGGGAAGTTACATCATGTACGTACCGAGTTGATGGTTAACTAATGGAGAACATGAGACAAAATTACTTGATGAAGCATATTCTACTTCTTTATTATTTTTATAGTGATATTTTTAAATAATTACAAAATATAGCGAGATTATGTAATTATATATCTTATAGACACTTATGTACGTATTTATGTATCATAAAAAACCTTAGCCGTCACTATGGGTGTTCACGGGTCGGTTTGGATCGATTATTGGTCAAAATTAAAACCAAATCAATTTAATCGATTTTAAAATTATCAAAACCAAACCAATTTAATCGATTTTAAAATTATCAAAACCAAACCAAATCAAATATAATATACATTTATCGGTTTGATGGTTATCGGTTTCGATTTGGTTTGATTCGGTTATTAACCATACACAAAAATAAAAGAAACAATTCATTCAAAATGTGAAAAAAGTGACAACAATCCATTCAAAACAAAAAATAGTTAGAATGACTTAAATTGCCGAACTTTCTATCACTGAATTTACTATTAATAAAGCTTTAAAATTCACTATATTGGCTTAGAAGGAAGAGACAATAACATTTTCATTCCCACAAAGTATTGTCATAGATCTCATTTACAGGAAATCAATAAGAAAAATGTTTTCACCTTGGGCATTCTGCTTTCAATAAGTAAAGTTAAAAGAAATTTTAATGGAATATATAAGATCTTTAAAATTGTTTATAAAAACAATATATTAAGTATGTAAATTAATAAAATATATGTATATAATTCATCGGTTCGGTTCGGTTATTTCTTCGGTTTTTTCGAATAAAATCATAACCAAACCAAATACTACCAATTTTCAAAAATTCAAAACCAAACCAAACCCAAATAAAATCGGTTTTATTTTATCGATTTGGATCGATTTTTATCCTAACCGTAAACACCCCTAGCCGTCACTATAACTGCATCCACAATTGTTCGTTGTCGCCAGAGTTCGTCAGCGATTCAATTGGACGTGGAAAATGGACGTTGCTTTACAGAAAATTGTCATATATATAACACACTTTGCATGTCGTTCACACATAGTTTGAAATCACTACATTGAATCTAGTTCACCTCACATACAGTTAATGTCTTCACATACATCCAGTTTAATTAGCTTAGAAAACACATACAGTTGGCCACACATTACAACTTGTTTTTGTTTTAAAAACATATATATGCATACATATACAATTACAATTAAATACTGTATTCGCATAATTTCAATTATGACTAGATATTGTATGTGCACGGTTATAATATATTTTGCTATCTTTTGAACGAAAAATGTTGTTATGTTTTGAAAACAAAAAACAAAATATCGCTATATTTTGTAAAAAAATAAATACGGATACTAACAACACTACTTATGAAATTTTCTTAAAACGGATGTAAGAGACAAAATCTAGTCCATTTAGCCCGAATTAAACTTGGGCCAATCTTGTGAACCAATACAAATATAATCTAAAATATATTAAAAATTATTATCTTTTATACTATATTCGTGCACTTTTAATTGTCATAGTTTCCTTTTTCAAAGTCAAAACTATAAAAAAAATTTACTAACATTTTATATGTATTTTTCATATTGATATGCAAAAAGTTGCAATTTATAATACTTTCCGTATAGTTTTTGAATATCTAAATTTATTGTTTAAAATATCAAATTAATATAATCTAATTTAACTTTGAAAATTAGTCAAATTAACTTTCAAAGAGCGCAATATGACAAATAAAAGTAAACGGAGGGAATATATAATTTGACCTAATATGAGCAGGTGCCAGAAGAAGGTAAAATTTGAAGATGGGAACGTAACTAATCAAATAAACAAATTGATAAACCTTCCACGTACATAGTTTAAAAATAAGTTTTAAATATATAGAAGTTGAACTCGAGAAAAAGGAAAATGAAAAAACCCTTTATATTGGCATAAGTAAATCAATCAATTATACATATACACGTGAATGAAAGAAAAATACTCTAAACATATATTTATATGTATTAAAGATATAATTAAATAAATAAAATATGTATTTTTTTTATTTAACAACTTAAGTTTTGACATACATCAATATAATATCATAGAAGATAAGAATCACAAATTTGAATCTCGTCGCCACTAATTATATTATCTAAAAGAAAAGAAAACCTATCTGCCGAATTCACGAAAAAATCAAACCCTTGCACATGTGAAGGAGTACATAATATAATTAATAATAAATAAATAATATTTTAATAGCTTATTTTTTAAAATGAGAAGACAATCTTTGGTAATAAATGATGCAAAAAACAGATTTGGCACGACTGATGTTGGCACGCATTAACACGATTTTACTTTTTACTTTTTAGGGGTATTTTCGTAATTAGAAGAGGCTAACAAAGGTGGTGCGGTAAGTTTATTTATTTGTTTGCACCCAAAGTGTCTTCTAAAGTTAAATCATCTAGAAATAATTTGTAAACCACTACTCTATTTTTTGAAATACTGTCCAAAAAATTCAATCCTAAAAAATTATTTTGCTCATAAAATAACTTGTCAAATCCAAACAGCTGTCCAAAAATTGATGTGTGAGAAATTACTTTTTGAATAAAATTATATGTGGGTCGTACCTTTCTCAACTTCATTTCTTTTCTCCTTTCCTCCTTACACTTCTTTTTTATATTTCTTTCTGTTCACTTTTTTTTTTTTATTCTTCTTTCGATTGGTTTTTCAAATCAAAATTTTTAGTCGTGAAATTAATTTATCTAATTATTTTTTATTTTACAAACATGCCTTTTAGATACATCTATTTTATTTTAACTTTTTTTTATCATATCAGAAATATAAGAAAAAAAATGGAGAAGAAAATTACAAGATAAAAATTAAATATTTACCTACGAGATTAAAATCTAAATAGTCAATCAATTAAATTATTAAAATTTCTTATTTGAAATGTATAGATTATAATCTATTTTTTATGCAATTATATCTAATACAATTATGTCGTCCTTATGTTCCTCCAAAACGTAAGGCCTACTTGCCCAATAATTTTATGCTCCTTTTTGTATTTTCTTGAATATGTAGTTATTTGCGTGTGTATCTTTTGAATTTCATAACTTAGGTGAAGTACTACACTAACTTGTTGTGTTTATGCCTTAATATTTTTATTTTTTCATATAGAAAATATGTAGTTTAAAATAAATAATGTTTTAGGTGATCATTTAGTTGGTGGGATAGAGATAATAATTTTAAGATAAAAATTGAGATTAATTTTATCTCAAATTTAACTTAAAATATTAGCTAATTGTGAGAGTTTATTCTACTATTTATATTAAATTGATAAAAATTACTATCCGATATAGAAGATACATAAGATAAGTTAATAATCTTACAAATATTCCTCCATTTTATTCTAATATAGTAGAAGATACCAAATATTAACAATATTAAAAAAGGAGGAAGAAATTACTCTCATGAAATCAAATTCCACATACATAATTTGCAAAGAAAAAATCAAAATTAAAAATACAAATTAATATATAAGCTACACTTAGGGGTTGTTTGGTGTGAAGATAACATTAAACAGTCATGAATTAAATTATAATGCCACTTAATTTGTTGTTTGGTTGGCAAGTCAGGGATAACTTATTACGTGATTAATAATTAGAACTGACATAAGTTATTCCTCCAGTTGAGTGTTATACTAATCACGGGATAACTTATTCTGAAATAAAATAGGTAAATGACAAAGATATCCCTTTAAACCATTTTTATATATCTTTTTTACATTCATAAAGGGTATTTTGTAAATAAATAATTTGTTCTTAAGATTTATGCAATGCATATTGTGTTAAATGCAACAAACCAAACACTCAATAAGAATTAATCTTAGTATAACTTATCACATCATAACTAATCACAACATAACTTATCTCATCATAAGTACTTATATTCAAATCAAATGACTCTAGTTTTACAATGTATTCCGTTGAACTTTTATCAAGACAAATCTTTAATTTTTATTATTCTACCTTGGACAAAAATCAAATACTTCATTTGTTTAAACTTATTTATTCTATTTTTTTTTGTTAGTACATTTAAAAAAATATCTCTTTTTCTTTTTAGCAACTTTTTAATTTCAATTTTCCACATGATATGTTTAAGACACAAAATATAAACATATTTTAGTATATTTTGTTAAAGAGTGATTCAAAACGATTGACTGAATTGGGACATAGGTAGTTTAGTAGAACTAGTCTTTGGGTCTTTGTTAAGTAGTTTCCTATATTTACTCAAGTTTTATTAGTGTTGCTAATTAAGTGTCATAGTGGGTTACATGACCAATATTTTAGGATTAGTTGTATCTCTTAGCCTATATATCATGTGGGCATATTTTGTTATTTTAATACTTCCAATTAATCAGAAATTAAATGTAGTCACAATTTTCCTTCTCTTTTTTATTATTTCCAGATTTTTCTGTACTTTTTCTCCAACAAATTTGGCATCAGAGCCAGCCATGGCAAGTAGCAATAGTGCATTGAGTGTGGCACAACCACTCATTCCTATCTTCAAGGGAGAAAGCTATGAATTCTGGAGTATCCGTATGAAAACTATACTCAAATCTCAAGATCTTTAGGACTTGGTAGAATGTGGATTTGCAGATCCCGACGAAGGAAATAAACTGCGAAGCAACAAGCAAAAAGATGCTAAAGCGCTGGTTTTTATTCAGCAGGTTGTTCATGATAGTGTCTTTTCACGGATAGCAACAACAACCACATCCAAACAAGCCTGGACGATTTTCCAGAAAGAGTTTCAAGGCGATTCAAAGGTCATTGTGGTGAGACTGCAATCACTTCGACGTGATTTTGAAACCTTAATGATGAAAAGTGGAGAATCCATTACTGGTTTTTCGTCAAGAGCAACGACAATTGTCAGTCAAATGTGATCCTACAGAGAGAAGGTAACTGATCAGACCATTGTGAAAAAGGTATTGCGAAGCCTAACTCCAAAATTTGATCACGTAGTTGTTGCGATAGAAGAATCTAGGGATCTATCTGTATTTTCCTTTGATGAACTGATGAGATCTCTTCAAGCTCATGAGGTGAGAATTAATCGATCCACAGAAAAGAATAAAGAGAAGGCATTCCAAGTTAAAGATTCAACCACCAAATATGGAGAAAATAATAGTCCAACAAGCAGAGGTCGAGGAAGACGAGGCTTTTGCAGTGGTCGAGGTCGTGATTATGAAAGGGGCAGAGGAAGAAATGATGGACACATAAAGTCCAATGAGCAAGGTAACACAAAAAATGGCATTCAATGTCATCACTGTCAGCGTTACAGACATATAAAGGCTGATTGCTGGCATAAGGATCAGAAAATAAATTTTGCAGCAACAGAAAACGAGGAAGAAAATTATCTTTTTATGGTTTGCACTGATACAAACCATAAGCCAAGTGATCTATGGTTTGTAGACAGTGGCTGTTCAAATCATATGACAGGTGTCAAATCTTTGTTCCATGAGCTTGACGAGAAACAAAAGAAAAAGGTGCAGCTTGGCAATACAAAAGAGTTACCGATTGAAGGAAAAGGCATGGTGAGCATTGACACTAATCAAGACAAAGTAAACATGATAGATAATGTTCAATTTGTACCCGATTTAGGATATAATTTGTTGAGTGTTGGGCAACTAATGACCAATGGATATTCTCTTTGGTTTGATGATGATGCTTGTGTCATTACAAGTAAGAACTCTGGCAAAAAGGTTCATATCACTATGACGCCAAATAAGATGTTTTCGCTGGATGTTTCTGATATGAAAATTTTTTCCCTTGCAGCAAGTGCAAATGATGACTTAAAGTTGTGGCATTTGAGGTACGGTCATCTTAACATAAACGACCTTAAATTGCTAGGTGATAAATGTATGGTTCTTGGACTACCAAAAATTAGTTCTCATGATTTATGTGAAGGGTGAATTTATGGGAAACAAACCATGAAATCTTTTCCTGTTGGAAAGGCATGGAGAGCTTCTAAATGTTTAGAATTAATACATGTTGACTTATGTGGTCTTATGCAGACTAAGTCCTTAGGTGGAAGTCGTTATTTCTTGTTGTTTACTGACGATTATAGTCGCATGAGTTGGGTGTATTTTCTGGAAAACAAGTCAGAAACTTTTGAAAAGTTTCAGGTGTTTAAAGCTTTGGTAGAGAACTAAAGTAGCTACAGTATCATTGTTCTTGGCACAAATAGAGGAGGAGAGTTCGTGTCTAACGAATTCAATTTGTTTTGTGAAAAATATGACATCCATAGGGAGTTAACAACTCCTTATACCCCAGAGCAAAATGGTGTCACTGAACGGAAGAACCGGACTGTGGTGGAGATGGCAAGGAGCATGCTGCAAGCAAAGGAACTCGCAAATCAGTTCTGGGCATAAGCTGTGGCAACATCTGTGTACTTGCTGAATCTTTCACCAACAAAAGCTGTTATGAATAAAACTCCTTATGAAGCTTGGTATTATAGGAAACCAAATGTAAGTCATTTACAGGTTTTTGGATGTGTTGCTTATGCTTTGGTAAGTTCACAAGCTCGTCAAAAGCTTGATGAAAAATCTGAAAAATATATTTTTATTGGCTATTGTACTCATTCCAAAGCATATAGATTGTATAACCCTTTTAATGGCAAGATCTCAGTTAGAAGAGATGTAATATTTGATGAAAATGCAAGTTGGGATTGGAGTGAAAAGATGGTGCGACAAGAGACTCATATGCCTCTTGGAATCACTGAAGATGAAGGAAAAGAGTCAACCCCTTCAAGTACACTTTCAGGTTCTTCTGTGGTGTCACAAAGCTCGCCAATTGCAGCAACTCATGAAGAGTCTTCAGATGAGATTATTCCATTAAGAAGATCAACAAGGCTTAAAAATCCAAATCTCAAGTATGCTAATAACCTTTATACGTCTTGTAAGTTTGCTCTTATTGTTTCAGATCCCATGAATTATGAAGAAGCTGATGTAAAAGAAGAATGGAAGAAAGCAATGGTGGAAGAAATGAAATCCATCGAAAAGAATGGAACATGGGAAATGATGGAGTTACCAAATGAAAAAAGTGCAATTGGATTGAAGTGGGTGTTCAAAACAAAATATGCAGCTGATGGTAGCCTACAAAAGCACAAAGCTCATCTTGTGGCAAAAGGGTATGCACAACAATATGGTGTTGATTTTGAAGAAACATTTTCTCCAGTAGCTCGATTTGAGACAGTGAGGTTGGTTCTAACATTGGTTGCACAGTTGCAATGGGCAGTTTATCAATTTGATGTCAAGTCGGCATTCCTCAATGGAGACTTACAAGAAGAAGTCTATGTCACACAACTCGAAGGTTTCACAAAGAAAGGCGATGAAACAAAGGTGTACTGTTTTATTTAAAAATAATATATAAAGGGAAAATGACTGAGTTTTTTGAAGAATCGATTAAACTTATGATTTAAGCAAATCGAATTCTCAAAAGGACAGAGTCGCCACTTAATTTTTAATAAAAATCAAGAAAAATATTAAAGGGTTTTCAATAGATTTAAACAGATAAAATCAATTGAAAACGGGTTCGAAGTTCAATATACATTCCGAGAAGGTGTTAGGCCCTCAGAATGCCCGCTAACTTGCGGTGGACCGGCGATTTGACTAAAATGACTTTGACTAATTTTGAGAAATTTAACATAAGAATATTTAAATAAATTACAATATTTA
>JAJOOR010023950.1:0-25316 GCA_036250505.1 Solanum acaule
TCTAGAGAGATGAAATTGATGTAAGTGGGTTTTATGTCTTGAACGGGGAAATTGAGGATTTGAAGGTAATCTTCTCAGATTGAAGATATGTATAATAGATTGCTTGATATTAGGGCATATAGATATGAATTGAATGAGGTTAAAGTATACATGATGATCTATGACTAGTATCGATTGATATTGGGGCCAAATGATGAATTAGGACTAGAATTGCTTAAGAGTAAAGCATGTATGAGAAAATATGAGTAGACTTGTCTTAAGAGCTAGGCATGTATGATTATTATGAGATGTAATACTTTTAGGGCATAGCATGAATGATGACTTATGATTATGATGGCTTTTAGAGTAAAGCTTGTATGATGAACTATGAATGTTAGGGCTTTGAGAAGTAAAGCTAATATGCATGTTGATTTGAATATAGCATTATTGTGGAAGGACTTTACTCACATGACCTAGATTATGAGTATATGAGATTATGCATGTCTTTATAGAAACTATGCAAATGCTTTATGAACAGTTTGAGAGTGAAGTATTAATGACTATGATATGTTGTTGTGTTTTTGAAAGGATATTCTCATATACACACTTATGCATGAATATGATATGAGATGAAAGGTTCTCTCACATAGAATGATTCTAGGTTGAAAGGCTTGCTCACCTAAAATGAATCAAAGCATGTTAGACCAGAATAGCTTGAGGTTGTGACACAAGATCCCTTCATGAATAGCTTGACTTGGTAAGACAAGACCATTTCATGGTAGCTTGAGTAAGAGACCTCGTGGTAGCCTTGGATTGAGAAATCATACCCTTCCTAAGGTTAGCTTGTACTAGTATCATAGTATGCTTACATGATTGCATGACTTGGTTAGGCCAAACCATTTCATTGGTAGCTAGGATGGAGCAATAATACCCTTCATTGTGTAGCTTGGACTTGCATGATAGTATGCTTTCCATGGTAGCTTGGTTTAACATAATGTAGTTATGTTAGCTAGATGATTAGCTTGATCTAGCCTAGTATAGTGCTATTCCTTGGTAGCCTAGAAATGATGAATAGTAATCATTTATGTATGATGGCCTAAAGTGGTACTTAGTATGGGTGGAATTATGGGGTCTTATCCATGCATTGCACAAGTATGACTTGAAACTACTTATGAAGTATTTCTCTTGTATGTTGTATGCTTAGCTTCGATTGTTGCTATAGTTGTTTTCCTTGATATGGTTGACTAAAGGTGGAGATTCCCTTGTCTATGAGAAGTAAGCTAAGGATGAGATCCAAAGATGGTAAGTATGATTATGATGGCCTAAAAGTGGTACTTAGCATGGGTGAGATTATGGGGTCTTATCCATGCATTTCACAAGTATGCTTTGAGGTTACTTGATAAATAGTTCTCTTATGTTATGAAGATTTAAGTATTGGATATGATTATGAATATGATGTATCTCTTATAGTTATGGATTATGCCTTGTGTTGACTAATGCTTATATTATGTATATATTGGAGATTATGCTTATGATTATGTTGTTATGCTCTTATGATGTTATGTTAGCTATCATATTTAGTACATTTTGTACTAACGCATACTCTTGCCTACATTCTTATCAAATGTAGGGTCCGACGATCTTGAGTTCCATCCCTGCGGCTAGGTTCTTAGTAGAAGAAAGGAGTTGAAGATTTGGTGAGTCCTCATAGCATCAAGGATTTGTCCACCTTTCTTTTTATGTTTAGAACTATTGTATGGGTTGTGTCCCAAGAGTTATTCAAAGTTGTTTTAGATGGTTTGAGACAATGTTAAAGAATTCCGCTTCGTTTTATGAGACTTTGATTGTATTGGAAAAATGTTTTTAAATTTCTGCACTTTTCTATTATCTTATGTTATAATGTGCTAAGGGTCTTGTATGAGACCCCTTTGGGGTTGAGTATGCCTTGTTACATCTAGGGTGTACCCCTGGGTTGTGACATTGACATTTTTGAAAAATTAAATTGGTTGATATGACTTCCTTCCTACGGACCGTAATACTTTCTATGGTGCGTAGGTTGGACTCATAGATCACCACATCAGTGCCAAAAATGCAATTTTCCCTTTTCAATTCAACTTCTAATTTCTAATGTGTTACACAAATGAAGCCAAAATCGACAAGAAAACTATATCACACTGATGAGCTCGCAATGTAGAGCAACTTCTACCAAACTTTCGCCTTGAATGAATCAGTACCCATGAAGGATTTAGTAGCTTGGTTTCTGATTTTTGTGAGTTTTTAGATTATTTCTTAGGAAAATAATATGAAGAAGATGGATATATATATATATATATATATATAAAGAATCATCGACTTAGGGGCTAGGGGTGTAATCACCCTCCATGTTATTTTTGTAGTATTGCCGACTTTTCCTTATTTAGCGCATTCCTATAGAGATCCCAAATCATTTATGACTTGTTAGGAATGAAATTTAAGTTACTTGGTCGATCATTTGGATTTTGTGCAAGTTTTTGTGTTTTAGAGCTTTCAAAACTTGAACGGTTGACTCCAGTCATATGTTTAGGAAGATGACCTCAAAATATAATTATGACAGTTTTGTTATCTCCACGACATCAAGTTTGGTCTAGAAGGACCTTTGTAACACCTCATATTAGAGAAAGGCTAGAAAGGGGTTAAGTGAGCAGGTCAAGAACCCAAAAGTGGACCATGAAACCATCTACGGAGCCCTAGACGAGCCGTGAAGGGGACCACGGTCTGTTAAGGGGCTCGTGGTAAGTTTCTAGAACCTGCCCCAGGCAGGTGTCACTCACAGGAATGCCAGATGACTCGTGGTGATGTTGATGGACTGTCAAAGGGGTTGTCAAGTGGCCTAATTAGGAGGGGTTTCTCCCCTAGTCACTATTAACAGCCACAGACGTCTAAATGGTCTGTGAAGCTCTACACGGACCGTGAAGGAGACTTGTCAGACTTAGAGTTTAGGGTCAACCTCAAACAATTATATCTTTAAGTACAAAATAGTGAAGCCTTGTCGAGCAGATCATCTTCACCACTTGCTAGATGGGCCGTGGTGCTCTAGACGGCCCTTGAAGTCACTTTGTCAGCTTTTAAGTCAGGGGCTTTAGGGTTGACCATCTCCAACTTCACTATTGATTTAGGGCTTGGTGCTCTAGACAGCCCTTGAAGTCACTTTAGGGCTTTAGGGTGATTATCTCCAATTTCACTATTGATTTCAAGCTTTTGGCATCAAGGTATGATAGTATTCACCTATGGAATCCTTTCCTCCATAGGGCTCCTAAATTCTCCTATTTTCACAAACTAGAATCTCCAATGGAAGTTTGAGTTTTTACTCAATCTCATGGGTTCTTTTCAGTTATTGTATTATTAATTGATTTATGTCTTTTTATGCATGAATTGAAGAAATTGTATGTTTCTAAGTTGAATCCCCATGAACCCATATGAAATCCATGTTTTCTAGAATTGATTATATAATGAAGCTTTTGAATCATGAAAGATGAGTTTATGAAGATATGTATGTTCTTTATGAAATTGATGAAAAATGATTTAAGTTGCTTTGAAAGTGAAACATCTATGTTGCTTTTGTGAAAGCATTTCTCAAATACATGAAAGCATATGATTCAAGAAGGGTTTTTCACCTAAAATTTTTTCTCAACTAAAATTTGAATCAAGATTTAGGAGATATTCTAATGACACCTAGCTTGGATGGGCTACTTGATGTACCTTCCATGGATGATAAGGCAAGTGACGATTACCCATGTCTCTTATTGATAAGACAAGTTAAGATAATTACTATTTTGTTGGATTTACGCTTAGCACCGAAAGGATATTGAGATGGAAGCTCTCTCGTAGCTTGAAGTCAGGTTTCTAGTAGCAATCTCCTTATCCCATACCTATGTGACCCCAGATTGTATTAGATAGACATTAGCTAGGGGATCCACATAAGCTAGAAGTTTATGGTCTTACCTTGGCAGGTAGAACACCCCTTTTCGGTGTGGAGTAGACACCAGATTCCATATTAATAGTTCACATGGTCTCAATGTCGGTTAAAGGTAAATCTCCCACAATAATGAACTAAGGTTACTTCTAGAAGTATCTCACAAATATCTTAAAGTTGTTAGCTTGCATTGACCATGTTTTATGATTTATATCTTCTAACCCATTTATCTCATGATTTAGAATGGTCATTGCATGTCAAGAAAAGGTCTTTTTTTGCACGATTTCATACTTTTATGCATTCTTATCATACTTGGTACATTTTTGTACTAATGCATACTCTTACCTAGATTCTTTTTAAAATGTAGGGTTCGACGCTTCAATTTTGCGTCCCCGTGCTAGAGATCGCCTTAGTAGATATTAAAGATTGGCGAGTCCTCATGTTCCAAGAATCGTGCCTTTATTTCATATTGTCTTTACATTTCCAATTTGTATGTGATGTACATGTTACGTCCCGTTCACTCTTGATGTACTAGATGGCTTTGAGACTATGTTAGACTTCCGTTACAATTTATAAACTCTTATGTTTTGAAATTTTCATTTTAAATCTGTTGATATTCTATTATATTGTATGATGTATGCTAAGTTCCTTGTGTAAGGCCTCTTGGGGTCCTATACACCATGTTACACCTAGGGTATATTTTGGGTCGTGACAAACTTGGTAATCAGAGCACAAGATGTTTAGGAAACTCCACTTCTTTCATTACTCTAAAGTTGTGCGATAGAGTTTAACTCTATAATGTCTATCTCCTAATCATTATCTGATGCTCTACAGGATATGGCCCCTCGAAGAACTTATGTTAGGAGGAATGTGAATGAGAATGTGGAACTAGAAGCTCCTCCTAAAGCTCCTCAAGCTCCGATCAACCCTTTGGCTGAATAAGTGACTAATGCGGAGTTTAGGACTACTTTTCAATTGTTGGCTCAAACCAATAAGGAGGTTGTGGTCCCCATGAACCCAAATGTGGGTACAACAACATTTAGAATGAGGGAATTCACTAGAATGAATCCTCCAGAGTTTCATGGTTCTAAGGTTGAGAAAGATCATCAAGAGTTCATTGGTAAAGTGTATAAGGTGTTGATGATCATGGGAGTGATGCTGTTGGAAAGACGGAATTGGCCGCTTATCAACTTAAGGGTGTTTCTCAAATATGGTTCAATCAATGGAAAGATGAGAGGGCTAAAGATGCAGGTCCTCTTGATTGGGAAAAGTTCAAGGTTTATTTCCTTGATAGGTTCTTTCCTCTTGAGATGAGGGAGGCAAAGATACTTGAATTCATCAACCTTCGTCAAGGAAACATAAGTGTGAAGGAATATGCTTTGAAGTTCACACAATTATCTAAGTATACTCCCATTATGATTGTCGATCCTGGGGCGAGAATGAGTAAGTTTGTTTCGGGTGTATACGAAATATTGGTTATGGAATGTCGTACCGCCATGCTTATCAATTATATGGACATTTCTCATCTTATACTTCATGCTCAACAAATAGAAGAAGAGAAACTTAGGGAAATATCTAGGGTGACAAAGAAGGCAAGGACCGGTGATGGTAACTTCTCACATTCAAGGTCCGATGGACATGGTCATTCTAAATTCTGATAAAGGTCTTCAGGTCAAGGTTTCTCCATTGCTCTCCTAAGTTCAACAAAGATAGGGTGTCTAACCCTAAACCTCAAGGAGGGAATGGTGGTGGATCTTCATTGTCTACTTGTGCTAAGTTTGGAAGAAAGAAAGAGGTTAAATGTCTAGTTGGTTCTAATGCATGCTTTAGTTGTGGCAAGACGAATAATAAGCTAAGGGATTGTCCCTCAGTTGCTAAGAATGAAGGAGATAATCATCGACGGGCTCAACCTTACCCTTCATCGGGTTCTAATTGAAGTCAGAAGCAAAATTGATTTTATGCATTTCAGACTTGTCATGAACAAGAGGGTTCTCCCGATGTGGTTACCAATATGTTGAAAGTCTTCCAATTTGATGTTTATGCTTTACTTGACCCCGGTTCTACCTTGTCTTTTGTGATGCCATATGTGGCTATGAGGTTTGATATTCTTCCGGATGGGTTGTTAGATCCTTTCTCTGTATGTACTGTAGTTGGTGATTCTATTGTGGCTAAGAGTCTACAAAAATTGCCATGTCTCCTCATCCCATGGAGTCACTCATGTTGACATGTAGAGCTTGATATAAAAGATTTTGATGTTATCCTTCGTATGGATTGGTTGCATTCATTTTATGCGTCTATTGATTGTAGAACCTGAGTGGTCAAGTTCCAGTTTCCAAATGAACCCATCCTAGAGTGGGAAGGATGAAATTTTATGTCAGAAAGTCGGTTTGTTTTTTGTCTTAAAGCTAGAAAGATGATTTCTGAAACACCTACTCTCGAGTCAGTCCCCGTTGTAAATGAGTTTCTAGAAGTGTTTCTAGATAATCTACCCAGTATTCCACCCGAAAGAGAAATCAACTTCGTCATTGACCTTCTCCTAGAGACGCAACCTATATCTATTCCTCCTTATCATATGGCTCCGGCAGAACTTAAGGAATTAAAAAAGCAATTGAAAGATTTGTTGGATAAGGGTTTCATCCGACTAAGTATCTCTCCCTGGGGTGCTCCAGTTCTGTTTGTTATTAAGAAAGATGGTTCACTTTGTATGTGTATTGACTATTGAAAATTGAACAAGGATACAGTTAAGAACAAATATCCTTTCCCAAGGATAGATGACTTGTTTGATCAACTTCAAGGAGCAAGTTACTTCTCTAAGATTGACCTTCGGTTGGGTTATCACCAATTGAGGGTGAAAGAAGATGACAGTCCGAAGACAGCTTTTCGAACTTGATATGGTCATTATAAGTTTTTGGTAATGTTTTTTGGTTTGACTAATGCTCCGACCGCATTAATGGATTTGATGAATAGGGTGTTTAGACAATACCTTGATATGTTTGTGATTGTTATCATTGATGATATATTGATCTATTCAAGGAGTGAAGACGAGCATACCGATCATTTGAGGATTGTGTTGAAAATTCTCAAGGACAAAGAACTCTTTGCAAAGTTTAGCAAATGCGAGTTTTGGTTAAGGTCCGTAGCTTTTCTTGGTCATATTTCCGGCAAGGGCATTGAGGTAGATCCTAAGAAGACGGATGCGGTTAAGAGTTGGCCTAGACCTCTATCCCCTTCAGATATTAGAAGTTTTTTGGGTTTGGTTGGTTACTATAGAAGGTTTGTTAATGGGTTTTCTTCGATTGTTTCTCCATTGACGACATTGACCCAAAAGAAGGTTAAGTTCATATGGTCCAAAGCGTGTGAAAAGAGTTTCCAAGAGTTGAAAGATAGACTTACTTCTGCTCCGGTGCTGAATTTACCAAAAGGAACATATGGATTTGTTGTTTATTTTTATGCCTCAAGAATTGGGCTAGGATGTTTCCTTATGAAAAATGGAAAAGTCATTGCCTACGCTTCAAGGCAACTTAAGATTCGTGAAAAGAATTATCATATCCATGACCTTGAACTAGCGGCAGTTGTGTTTGCTCTTAAGATTTGGAGGCATTATTTGTATGGTGTTCATGTTTTGTAATATGTGTTTAAATAGAAAGATTTAAATCTTCGCCAAATAAGGTGAGACAATGTAACACCTAGAATTTAGAAAATGAGAAATTGCAGCTTTTCCAGGATCTGGTGCCAATACCAACGGAGCTACCGACGGTCTGTGGTCTGCCACACGGTCCGTAGGTAGGCCCGTGGTTGGCCAATCCAAGTTTTCCAAAAATTTGAAGGTTTCAGTATTTTCATATGGTTCACCAGGACAACCCCTTGTCCTATTCACGAGTAGTAGGTAGGTCTCATAGGTGAGTCTTAGACTTAGTGGGATTTTAACTGGACCTATGAGGGTCATGTATGGACCGTAGGTTGACCGAAGGATCATACATGGGTCCCATCATTCGAAGGCCCAGAGAACAAGTCTCTGAACCCATCGATGGTCGACCAGGACGGTCTGTAGGTGGACTCATGGACCGTAGATCCACACCATTGACGGGGTCAACAATTATTTTAGAAGGACTTTTGGGTCTTTTTCTAATTATTCTAACCCAATACTATGTCTTTTTACCTTCTATTAGAATCCCTATATAAACATTTTGAACCCCAAAATCTCCTAATTCAATTCATTCTCTCATATTTCTAAAAGAAGAACAAGTTCATCCTATCCAATTTTTCTCTCTCAAGAAGCTTGAAGAAGAAGACTAGAGTTTCAAGTTGAGTCTCCAATTCCACCATTGAATCCAAGTTTTTGGCATTAAGGTATGATAGACTTCATCTATGGAGCCCTTTCCTCCATAGAGTTCCTAAATTTCCCAATTTTGAAGTTAAAAATTCCCAATTGAAGTTAGGTTTTTTTTTCTATGTTATGTGTTCCTTTCAATATTGATATAATTGATTGTTTTATGATTTATTAAGCGTGAATTGAGATAATTTCATGTTCTTAAGATGAATCCCCGTGAGCCCATGCTTAACCCATATTTTCTAGATTATGATCATTGAAAATGAGTTCTGAACTATGAAAGAGGATTTTATGAAGATATGCATGTTCTTATGACATTGATGAAATATGTTGCTTTGAGAGTAAAGCCTAAATGATTTTGTTGATTCTTGTGAAATGATTTCTCACATAATTACTCAATACATGAATGTGAAAGGTTTTCTTACATAAAGGATTATAAGGTTGAAAGGTCTTCTCACCTAAAATGAACCAACATTAAGGAGCTATTCTAATGATGAGACAAGAGGCGATTACCCATGTCCTTTAATGTTAAGAAAATAGGCGATTACTCATATCCCCAAGAGGCAAAGTGGAAAAGTGATGATTACCCGTGTCCGATAAATTATGTGCCACCATAGGATGATTGTATTAGATAGACATTAGCTAGTGGATACACGTAAGCTAGAATTTCATGGTTCTTACCTTAGCAAGTGAGAACACCTTTTTTTGGTATGGGGTAATCACCAGATTTCGTGTTATAGCTCACATGGTCTCTATGTCAGTTAAGGCTAATTTCCCACAACAATTATAATGATGAACTAAGGTTACTTCAAGAAGTATCTTCACAAGTGTTTCAAAGATGAGTTTTACTTGCACTTGACCATGCCTATTATGATATTTTCTAACCTTCTCTTATGGTTTTAACTTGGTCTTTGCATGACATGAAAGGTTCTTTATAGCATTATTTTTACACCTCTATGCATTGCTATCATACTTAGTACATTTTTGTACTAACACATACTCTTGCCTACATTCTTATAAAAAAAATGTAGGGTCCGACGCTCCAATTTCGCATCATCGTGGCTAGAGTTCACTTAGTAGATATTGAAGATTGGTGAGTCCTCATTCTCCGAGGACCGAGCCTTTATTTCATATTTTCTTTACATTTTTCAGTTTTGTATGTTATGTACGGGTTATGTCCCGATCACTCTTGATGTACTAGATGCCTTTGAGACTATGTTAGACTTTCGTTACATTTTATGAACTCTTATGTTTTGAAATTGTCGTTTAAAATCTCTTGATTTTCTATTATCTTGTATGATGTATGCTAAGTGGCTTGTGTAAGGCCTCTCCGGGTCCTATATGCCATGTTACGCCTAGGGTATACTTTGGGTTGTGACAATCATGAAATGCATGTTTGACAAAAAAATTAATATTATAAATAAATTGTCATAAATTATTAAAATATTTTACAAAAAAATAATCTGTAAAGTCTAACTAAAAAATAAACGACTTGCAATGTAAAATCTCAAGTCAATACTACTAAAACAAATGAAATTGAAAATATAACATAAGGTCTAAATTCATAATAAAAAGTTTAACATAATCCATTTATATCAAATTGCAACATAACATACATAAATATGATTTAAAAGAAAAGAAAAATGTAATTATATAACCTTATTCAACAATGAATTTATTTTAATTTAAAAATTAGAATGCTAACAAAATTATGCTAATGAAAAATAAACATGACATAAAATATAGATAATATGAAAAATTATATGGAATCACATGAAATAAATGTTGAGAATGAGAAAGAAATGAAATATAAATAATAAAAAATAAAAAATAATTTTTTTGAATAATAAAAATAAAAAGAGGAATTTAAAATAATAGAAAATAATAAAATAAAATAAAAAATAAAGAAATTTTTAAAAGTAGTCAGCTTGTAACTACACCATGTAATTACCAGTAATTCACAGTCCCTACCTAAGAATTGGAGAATGTAATTACTCCCTCCCAATTACACGCAATTACTTGTTGACCTAGTAATTACATGACCAACTAAGCACACCAAACAGTGTAATCACACCCAATTACACAAAATCAAATTATCAAGGATTGTAACACCTTGCAAATTGGAAGTTGAATAGGAAAGGAAAAGTTAAGCTTTGACACATGTCACACCTGAGCCTACATTCTGGATGCTGTCGACACTCGAGAATCATTGTTGGTCCCAAGCGAACCCTTGGCCTGTCCAACTATGACACATATGATTGAATAGAATACACAGAAGCTTTAATAGATGAGTATTCAAAACAATTAAAGAACATTAAAAACAACGTCTACAAATACTTAATATAAATAGTAAGTGTTTAATAAAACATCTGAGAAAAATATTGGAAACTGTCTAACTCTACCCGTCCATGATGCCTCTACTATCTAAAGATTGGTGTTGGGACAAGACCCACGACACCTTAAAACCCTACTACTACAAAACAATGAAAATGGAGTTCTACAAAAGCAAGTAGGTCTCACCAGAAGCTGACGAGTAGATGAAGTGATCTCAATGAAATGCATGTCGATGATCCTAAATACCTGAATTTGCATTATAAAATGATGCAGGTAGAATGAATCAGTACATTTAATGTACGAGTATGTAATATGATTGAATAAAATAATAAATGAACATATGATTGAATATATATAAAGTAAAACAATATATAAACAAGTAGTGAAACCATTTGTACTTTACAATAAGATATAGAATAAAAACAATATGAGTATAGAAAACTTTACTCTGTAGGGAGTTTCTCTAACCGAAAATCATCACTTGGAACCTAGCGATGATACAACATTTCACCCACGTTGCAAGGGTCATTTTATACTTTTCCGGGGTGTAGGATGCAAACTATAATTGTGGATCCATCCAATAAGACTTCTCGAGGGTGTGAGGAGTCGCCCAAAAAGTCGGTACGATCCTATCCTACGCTGGTTACGTAGTTTTATGGGACTTTGATTTAAAAATAGACTCTTACCCAATTTGGTGCTTGATACTACTCCAAAAATAATTAATTTCAATTATGCTCAATCACCCTTTATAGAGAAAGGGATTGTTACTTTAGTTGACTTTACTTTACTTTACTTTCACTTTTCTTTACTGAAGTACTTTTTAGAAAATCAATTATATTATTTTTCTTTCTCAAATATCAAATAGTACATATGAAATCATTTTATTCTTTCTTTAGACTCTCTTTTTAAAACAAGGATTTAAAACATATACTTGTGGACTTGTCAAGTCTGAAATCAATGTATAAGAAATCTCAATAAATAATATCTATAAACATGAATTTTATAAATAATTGGGTTCATGTGATATGAAGCATAAATATAAAAAATTTAGAATTCAATATGCATAATAGAAATCAAAATCTCAACGGTTAAGGAATCGTAACTCAAAATAAGAAACAGAACTGAATTTGAATTTTAAGAGACTACGGATAAAACTCTAAACATAACATTTTTACTGACTGAATTGAGATTTACAGTGTGAGGATGAACTAGTCCAACACTATGATTAACCTTATACATACCCGGAAGAACAAAGTTCTTGAAGAATTTTGAAGAAGAACTTCATTGGAAACCTTGAAACCCTAGGTTTTGTCTTCCTTGCAGTTTTCTTTTTGAGTTGACAGAGTTGAGAGCGTAGAAATAAATCAAAATTGAGTACTTCGTGGAATATATTTCCCTAATTGAAATTAAAACGTCATGGATTGGGCTTAAGAAAAGTGGGACAATACAAAAAAACCAACTTTAAAAGTTGTCAAATATTCCACGAGGCAATCTACATTTTGTGGTTTGATCTACGGACCGTAGATCTCATCCATGAAATTCATATTGAAATTTTAAGGCTAAAAGGTTCATTCTAAAGGCCCAAACTACGGCCCATTGAAGTTTTTATGACCCGTAGATGGGTCTGTAAGAATTGGACCCAAAAATTGACTTCCAGGACTTTTTTCCACGAGTTGAAAGCACGGGTCATAGAAAGTTCTATGGCCCGTAGAAGTGATTCATGTGACACTGACTCAGGAAGCTCTGTTGTGGTAGTCTCTGCTAAAATGGTAATAAATTCTTACTCCTAACTTGAAATGAGGCAAAATTGGTGGAGTTGGAAAAAGGGCTGCTAGGACTTTAATTTGATAGGTTATGGGCCATCTAATTCTTTATATGCTGGGAGATATGATAATTTGGAGTTGACTTAAGTAAAACTTATATCAAAACGTAATCGTTAAGAAAGTTCAGATCTTACCTTAGAAATTATTGGGGTGTAAAAATATTGATGCAATGATCTACGAATCCTAACTATGGACCGTAGGAATTCCTATAGGCCATAGGAAGAAGGATATGATCATGTTTACGTTTTGGAATTTTCTAGTCCAGTAAGTTGACCTACGAGTAAACATGATGATTTGTTGACTGATTCGTAGAGTTTATTCAGAGAAGTGGGTTGAGACCTCAGATCTATGAAAGGAATTGACGAGTCGTCATGTGGTCTATGGGTCGTAGGTGGGATCCATAGAAGTGTTCTAGAATTAATGCAATTTTTTACTTGAACTTGGGATCTACAAGCCGTAGAAAGTGGCACGGGCCGTAGACAGGTCTCGTGGAAGTTAAATGCTTTTTTAAGCCCTAGTAACAGGTTCTACAGTTCAGTAGGATAGTCTGTAGAAAGACCAACGGACCGTAGGTCCAAATCATAGACTTTGTGCGACATCTTCAGTTAAGGGTGTTTTGGTCTTTTCCTACCCAACTAAACCCTAAACTAAGTTTTTTTTGGCCCTATAACTACCCTATAACCATTTTTACTCTGAAAAACTTAGCCTAAATCCACCATTCACTCAATTTCCCCAAATTCTTCAAGTCTTTTTTTCCAAAATTCACTCAAGAACTTCAAGGTGAAGAAGTAGGTTTTCAAAGGATTCAAGGTCTCATTGTCCATTTCTTTTGGGATTTGATTATCAAGGTATGTAAGAATTCACCAATGGATCCCTTTCATCCCCTCGGTCCCAAAAGAAAATTTAAATCTTCAATTCAATTTCACCCAATTATCTAGAATTTCATGCAAATCTCCATGTGTCCTATATATCTTGATTCAATTGCTTATATTCAATCTTATTATGCATGATTTCATTCAATTACATGGATTTCAATTGATTTCATATGGACTCATGCCTATGCCTATGTTATGAACTTGAATTATGAACAATTCTTATGAAATTATGAACTATAATCGTGAACCTGTTTTATGAAAAGAATAATTTATGAACAATGGATGCTTTTGAGATAAGTATCAAAGAATTGTGAAAGGTATTCTCACATATGAATGAAATCATAATTTAGATGCTTAGAAAGGTAAGTATTTCTTATGAAAGTTTATGGAATCATGGTTTTGGAAAGAGATACTATATGATGACTTATGATTGAATTCGTGGTTTAATTGTCTTTCTAAGTATTTCAATATGTATATGATTTTGTCTTTTCCGTTGGGATTTACTTAGCACAAAGAGGAATTTGGAATTAAGGCTCCACTTTTAGTCGAGGTTTGGTCTTTAGAAGTAACTCTCTTGTCCCAAACTACGTGGCCCCATAGGATTGTCTTAAATGACCTAAGCTAGTGGATACACTTTAGCAAAGAATGAATATGCTGGAGTTCTACCTTGGCAAGTAGATTCCCCTTTTTAGTGTGAGGGTCATGTCGAATTCCATGTTATAACTCACATGGTCTTATTGTCGGTTAACGGTAAATATCCCACAAATGAACTATATTTTCATCAAAGGTTTTATGAAAGCTTCTCAAATGGTTTTAAGTATGCATTGACTTTATATATGGTTCATGATTTCTCTTAAAAGGCCCTTACTACGTTTTTCTTGGTCTTGCAAATCATTTTTAAGCTAATCACGTTATCATATTTATGTTTAATGCAATTCCCCATACTAAGTATATTAATCATACTAACACGTATTTGTTCCTATATTGTCTCATAATATAGGGACTGATGTTCCTCCTCTCGCTCGTGGCTAGCTTAGATTACCCTACTAGCATTTGGATTGGTGAGTCCTCATGGTTATAGGACAAAATCATTTATGTTGTCTTTATTTGATTGTCTTTAGTTCCATACTTGTACATAGTGTATGGGTTATGTTCCAACCACTTTACGTCATACTTATGTCAAGTTTCTTGTTTAGGGTGTACTTTAGGTTATGACAAGCTGGGTATTCAGAGCATCAAGTTTTAGAATGATTCTAGGATGTGTGACAAGTAACATCAAGTAGAGTGTTGTTCATGAGTTTGAAGTGCACCACATTTATGAATAGGAGGCTACAAGGCGTTTAGTACACTCTACTTCTTTCAATACCCTAAAGTCGTGCCATATAGTTTATCTCTATAAAGGTCATTCTCATAAGGTTGTCTGATGCTTTTCAAGATATGCCTCATCAAAGAGCTATATCAAGAAGGAATGTAGAGCTCGAGGATCCTCAAGTTTCAGTTGATCCTTTGTCCAAGCAAGTGACTCATGCCGAATTCTGAGCCACTTTCCAAGTATTGTCTCATGCTATGATGACCCAAGCAAATAGAGAGGTCATTACTCCTGTGAAGCCAAATGTGGGTATGGCGGTGATAAAGGTGAGGGACTTCTCTAGAATGAATCGCCCAGAGTTTCATGGATCAAAAGTTGATGATGATCATCAAGAGTTTGTTTATGAGATTTGTAAGATAGTGGAAATTATGAGTGTGTCAAAGAAGAGAAGGAGGAATAGGCCACTTACTAATTCAAAGGTGTTTCTCAAGTTTGGTTCTGATGAGTGGTAGATTTGCACTCATTTAAGGTCTACTTAGCTCAATAATTGGTGTCCTAAAGGCCTAATGTTTTCCTATTTTGAGTAAATGTTGATGATTTGCAGCTATGCGAATGAAATTGGACAAGGAAAGGATTGATATTTGAAAGAATGAACAAAATGCAAAAAAAAAAGTACAAACCGTACATTGTGGATTGCCTAAAAAGAAGGGTGGATCACCGATGGAGCACAACCTCGCCCAAAATGACAGTGCATAGCACTTTTGTCTTTAAAATTTGGTCAACAAACTTCAGGGGAGATAGTGATGCACCGAATGAGAAAGGCGGCCTTGATGGGCATCACCCAAAATAAAAGTATATGAAGAAAAGTTTGAATACTCGAAAGGCGAACCGAGGTGGTACTCAGCAATTCACCAAACGTGAAATGATGACTTAATCGAGTTTGTCAATTAGGGTTCAAAACACCTGAAGCCTAGAGCATCAAAAAGCGAATTGAGGAGCAAGAGGCGATGGCCAAACATGTTTGGCGCCAAATCACGAAAACAATCCGGATACCTCCCACAACCGGGAGGGCTGTGTTTCACATCACCGAGACTATGATACAATTGCTCCAGATGAAAGAAATTTTTGAGGGCCTAGCTCATGAGGATCCACATGAACACCTTAGAATTTTATGGAGGTATATGGACCCTTCATATTCAAAAATATCTCTCAAGAGTATGTAAGGTAGAGGTTATTCCCGTTCTCTTTAATGGGTGAGGCTACAAAGTGGTTGGCAAAGGTACCAAATGATTTTATCACTTTGTGGGAAGAGCTAAATTGCCTTCTTGGAGAGATTCTTTCAAGTCTCGAAGATGGTTAAACTTTGAACCCAGATCAAAAATTTCAAACACATTAGAGGTGAACCTCTACATGAGACGTGGTTGAGGTTCAAGCAGTTGCTTTTGCAATATCCAACATGTGGCGTTCCGGACAATTTGTTGTTGCAATACTTCTATTGCAACCTTGATTCAATCAATAAAGGTGTGGCTGATCAGTTAGTTCAAGGTAGATTAATGAGACAACCATATGATGTGGTTGCGTTGTTGCTTGATGGTATGACTAAGGTTAACCAAGCATGACACACTAGAGAGGACAAAGTGCCCACTCTACAAGTGAGCTTAAGCAAGGAACAAGTTGAGAAGGACCATGAAGAGATGAAAACATGGACAAAATAATGACCCAACTCAATTTGTTGTCTAAACATCTCATGGGAGGTGGACTCAAGTCAGTAAATGCAGTGGAACCAACAGTGGACAGTTCCCAGATGATGCCAAGTTTGACGCATTATAAAATGAAGAAGTTCAATACTTGAGAAATCAAATGGGGGGTTCTAACACAAATTATCAATGACAAGGTGGGAACCAAGGTCGGATTAAGGATAGAGATGGTGGTTGGAAAGACTGGAGACGTGGAAATAAGAGAGATAGACAGATGGAAAAATATAGGTACGTGCCTCCCCATTATCGTCCACACCCTAAAGAACAAACTAGGCCAGAAGGAAGCCGAACAAAAGACATACTTGCAAGCATCTACAACAAGGTTAAAGGGTCCGGTAAACTGTTGAAAGACTTGAAAAATGACTTCTCTACTTTATCCCACACAGTGACTTCTTATTTAGTTTATATCGAACAACTAGTTTCCCGATTGGGCCAAATTTCCCCTCATCTCAATCCAAGGCAAAAGGGAACATTGCCTAGTGATACCATCCCAAACCCCAAGAATGATTGATTAGAATGAGAACTATATCATGTCACGACTTTAAATAAGGCTCTTCTTGGGAGGTAACCCAAGTCTTCACTTTTGTTTTTATTGTTTTGGAATAACGTGAGTTGTGAGCGCAGGTTGAGAAGAGATTGAAAGGTTGAAAAGGGAAGCATAGGCGATGCCAACACCCAACCGCAATCCGCCGAAGTCATTGTTCAGACTCATTCTTGTTCGCCTTTAGATCTTGAATATGTAGAAAAGTTTGTTGTGAAAATCGACAAATAGAACTCCAAAAGGTGATCCCCTGAAGTGCACTATGTGGACTCCATCGGGTCTGCTGAATCAACCTTCAGATTTGGTGTTTGTTTAGGCATGTTCGGCGAGGTTAAGCTCCAATTGGAGATTTGCCTAGCACATTCAGCAATGTTAGTCGAGATCGACGGACGGGCCTACTATAAACAGACCAAGGGTCTTTTCAAATTCAAAAATCAAACCCTTGATATCTTGAAGTCTTTTTAAATCCTTTTTCTTACTTTGCCTCATTTGAGTGATTGTGAGTCCTTGTTGAGTATTTTCAAATTTTTAGGAGTGCATATGCTTGGATTTCTTGTCAACCCAACCCCAAATCCCTAATTTTCTCGACTATTACTACTACTAAGGTTATTTTTAAATTTTGTTGATTATTTCGAGATTTAAATTGCATATTGAGTGCGGTCTTGAAGCCCTTAAGCATTATTGTGTGCTATGTTTTTATGAGTAGCCTCGTATTGTGTGATCTGAACAGTGCTCATGAGATATGTGATTGTGTATGCCTGTCAAAAATGAAATCTTATTTGTGTTGGTTGAAATTTGAAATTGTGTTCATAAATGTGTTGGGTCGTAGTCCAATTTTATATGGGTGAAGTCTGATTAGCCTAGTTTTGATCCAATTGCATGATGTTACCCATTGATAGACATGGTGACTACTTTCTTAAGGGAAAATTATCGATTAGTGCAATACTTAGAATAATCTAGGAGAAATCTGAGTACCCATGCATTGATAAACATATATGTGGATTGTAATGATGGGGGGAACTCGTATTTGTTGTGTATGTTGGATTAGCTTTGGAAATTAGGCACTAGGCTGAACACTTCCTATACGGCGGGCTTGTCTTAGCTCTCCTAGGAGGTTAGGTGAATCGTCGAGTAAGCCCAATTCACCTTATTTAGAAAATATATGGCCTTGGGTATTGTCCCATTCGGTGGGCTTGTCTTAGTCTACCGAATGATAACACTCAACTACACTTCATCTGATTCCAAGTGTAGACAGTCAATAACAAGTATAAATCCAACTAAGAGTTGGGGTCGATCTCACAGGGAGTGATACGGTAATGAATTCGATTACGAAGTAAAATGGTGTTTGAATCGTTTGTAAAAGTAGACATTTTCGCAACAAACAAAGTAAATGACAAGGGGTTGACAATTAATGTCAAATGGGAGGATTTGAGTGGACAATTAACAACTACAAATAACCGGGAGTAAACAAATCACTACAACAAATATGATATATAGCTACGAAATTATTAGCTACAATATGAAATTTGTCACTATTGTTCATTTTTAGTGACAAAAATTACTTTTCGTGCTTAAATATTTGAAATACATACTTTTAGTGACAAAACATATAATTTCGTAGCAAAATTTTGTCAACTAAACTTTCCCACCAAAAAATAAATTGGCGCCATTTATTGATTAGTGTTAGTCACAAATTTAAAGTTATCGGTGACACAATATTTCGTCACTAATGATGTATCTAATTGGTGAAAACTATTTTTTGTCTTAAAATGCATTAACTTTTGGACACAAAAAAAATTCGTCTCAAAAACTATGTTGTTACATTATCGACAAATTAGAATTCGTAGTTAAATATTATAAGTTTTAGCTATAAAATTTAGATTTAATTGTGACATTTATTTTTGTCACTAATAATATAAATAATTGGTGACAATCACTTTATTGTCTCTAATCAACATGTGATTTATTGACAACAAAAAATTGTCACAAAATATTTTAGGTGTTAAATAGCGACAACTTAAAATTTATAGTTAATAAGTCAACTATTTACTACGAAATTTTTTTATAGCTAAGTACAAAAAAAATGGTTGCATTTGTTCATAATTACAAGTGACAACTGACAAAAAGAATAATACAAGTGCCTCATAAGAAATAGACAAAGTCCATTCGTTAATTGGCAAGGGGAAAAATTAAAACCAACGAATTTGGTCTATTTTGTAAAAATGACAAAATCACCATCAATTTTCTTAAATTATGCAATTATTAAATGCATCATTTGAAAAATACAATTCAAGTTATAAGTATCGTGAGTGAGTACTATTCTACCACTAGATCACTAATATTTGTTGTAAATGTGCGAAAAAGTTCATGGATTTCAATTAACTTTTTCCATCAATGTGAAAATTGAAATAAACTAAAGAATGAAAGCATAAATGAAATAAATTAACCAACTAA
This sequence comes from Solanum acaule, assembly GCA_036250505.1. NCBI lineage: Eukaryota > Viridiplantae > Streptophyta > Magnoliopsida > Solanales > Solanaceae > Solanum > Solanum acaule. The sequence goes on from JAJOOR010023950.1 coordinate 19,355, forward strand.
GATGTCAGGACCCAAAAATGGACGTGATGACACTCGTTTTATCCATCAAGACAAGTCATCCTAAAAATCCAAATATCACAAAAATGTGGAAGTAAGACAAATTGAAACCTCAAAATATCATAAGTGCGGATAACTAAGTCAACTTAATAAAAACCCCAAAATTTGGTCGTCATGTGTACAAGCCTCTAAAGTATTACAATTGATTCAAAAGAAAAACAAAAGTCTCAAATGACATTGTTTCTAGAATAGAACAAGATCATAAATAGGAGTAAGAAGGTCCGCTGAGACGACAAACAGCTACCTCACAAATCTCCAAGAAGCCTCGGAAAAGAAGAGAATGGAAAGTATCACAAAAATCCAGGCTCGTAACCTACAAAAATTGTAGAAGCAAGGAGTGAGTACCAAACCACACGGTACTCAACAAGTAAACTTCTAAACACAAGCTAAGGGAATAGAATACGAGTACTCCTTACACCCCCCAACCGAACCTCCACAACTACAACCTGCATAAAGCCATCCCAACCTAACAGTTCACAATTTACAAAGCATACAACTCAACAACAACACTCTAACAATTTCATATTCTCAACAAGTTCAATATTTATCAATCACAAGTTCCACAAAAAGGCACTCACAAGATCAGCAACACACAAAATCAAGTTCATCAATGATAAAGATGTGCAATACAATGAAATGCAATGTCAAGTATAGTGACGTATGTCTGACCTAACAATACATACCCATTGTTTCTCAGTTTGGGACCCATAGGGGACATATCTGTCCATGCGTTCGTCGTAGCGCGCGACACGTCCCTCGATAATAGAATTCATCGTGGTATGCGATACGTCCCTCGAAATATAGTATACATCGTGGCGTGCGACATGTCCCTCGAAATGGTACATCCTCTTTAATTTTTTACTCTTTCTCAATGTATATAACACTTGTCACAATCATGTCTCAGAACAATGCAGATGACATGTTTACACAAATAATGAGGAGATGACCATTTTCATAATAATAATGCACAATTCATAACAACACAATTGTGATACAACATCAACAATGAGTCAACAAGCCTTTCAAACCATTCTCAACACAACACACACCAACAATTAATCACATTGCCTTTTATTACCCCTTTTTCATCATTAGAATTAATCGATATGGACAAGTCAACCCATCACCAAGTCTCATTACCCCCAAACACATATTACAAGGAAATACACGAATTTTATACACATAACAAGGGTTTAGAAATCTACTTGCCTCAAATAATCGAACAATCACTCTGGGACTTGAGTCTTCCCCTTTCGTTAAACTTCCAAATCAATGCAATCTATTCAAGTACATAATCACAATAAGATTTTGAAACTAACAACACCCATATTACTTTAGGTTTAGCCTAAACCCAAAAATTCAACCAAATCTATAATTATGTTCCTGAATTTTAAGCCTAGGGTTTCGTCCCAATTTTTCCAAACACTCAACTCTAATAATTTTCATATGATATAATACACCAAAAACTTAATTTCCTATCTTCATATAGTAAATACTTAAATAATAATGTAACAATAAAAAAATTAAGAACTAGAATCAGATGGTTACGGAAAGTATTCCGCAGACCTACTATTCACATAATCCTAATTCCTACTGATTCAGTTCTCTAATGGCAATCATTTCCAATTATTAACTTTTGATTACAACCATTAATTTATAAAATAATTAATAATATTGGTGTAGCAATCAAATTCTTGAATCTAAGTCACTATCTCCTCCTCTTCCTACTAATCACATGCTAATATACATTTTGAGTACTCATAAAACTAGTAGCGGCAAACATACAATAGAAATAAAATCATTGAATAGCCGTAATAATTTTCTCTAAATCAAATCCATATGCAGTAACTTCCTTAGATTTGCTGATGTAAATATTCTACATGTTCTTTGTCTAAAAAGTATCAAAACTCCCTAAAATAATAATAATTCCACCCAACTATCAATTCTTATAAAACGGAAGTTTGGAACTTAGATTCAGTTTTCCCTGTAGAAGAAGGGTCGTGCCTTTATTTATTTTTCCGAAAGGTTTTGTGTCAAGCGGCCTGAGGTTGTGTTATGACTGAAAAATAAAAAATAATAAACCCTCTTATACTAATCTTAAAGGATATTATATAATTTATGGACTTGGCCCATTAACCACCTACTAAAATTAATTATTTAAAATCACCCTTCAATTAAATAATCGTAGCTATCGAATAGTTCAAAATTTTCAAATCAACTTCACGGACTAATCAAAAACTACTCGAGGCAACTATTAGGAGGGGTAAAACGCTAATTTCATGAAAATTCCAAAAATAATCTTCCGGGTCATTACATTATCCACCACTAAAAAACCATGTTCGTCCTCGAACATAAAGTAGGAGAAGGAAGAATAACCGATGTTACTAAAGGTATGAGGTATGATCTTTCAGAGTTGGTGTTTATCTCTCCAAATGAACTCCTTAAGACCATTCTACCAAGATCAACTACTAAGAATTTGACTTTCAAATAAAACTTTGGAAGATCTATAAATCAAGAGTGATTATCAAGCCACAGACTAACTCATGAACTCAATTTGAACCGAAACCCTCTAGACCATAACACAATAACTAGGACGAATATTTTCTCACATAACCACGATAAAATTATGAATCAATACTTGCTACAACCAGAAGTGAACCTGAATCAACTATCACACACTCATAATACACAAACCATCATAGATCTTATCAAAAATCTCTTCTCAGAACATAATCTTTCCCCGAGCTTAAGTTATAAGAAATTGATTCTCTAGACATCGGATACTCATCAAGGGAGAATCGAACTCAACAAATCCAAAGAAGAAAATGATCAAGTAACCACCCAACAATCGATACACCCTAGAATGCAGAACCTCTAACAACACTCTCAAACAACTGTAACTCTTCATAGTAGCTTTTCTATAAGTTCTCATAAGCAATGTTGTGCGTGTAGAATCAGTGGTATACTTCTACTATCCCAAGCAACACTAAATCTTCCATAACTGAAATGACCAAAGACGATCCTACCCTATCAAGAGGACATAAGAGGATCGGTATATCCGATCCACCACTAAGGATTCACCCATATAAGTGAAAACACGCACGTGCATAGGCAGTGAATCATACTCTAAATCATGCCCACAACAAAATATATGGTCACATAAGAATGTAAGGAACCAAGGTCGAATAATACATATTTCTCTCTCCATAGTGTCCATGTCAAACATTTCCATTCATCTAACTCCATATCTTTGATTTTTAGCTACCCACAATCAACCAATCTAGTCCATATTACAATCGTACACATACTCGATTTTTCAAAACCCTGCATACTTCTCGCAATACTTCACTAAAGTCAACACTCTTAATACTAACAAACATCATATTCAAACTGACCATTTACCTTACTCTCAAACTAACATTCTTATCGAAATCTTCTTAGCAAACACATTGTTGTCTTCAAAAATTGCAAACTATGGCTCTCTTTATTTCCATTTAAGCATCTCATGATAAATATGAGTCCCACCAAAGGTTGATAACACTAATTTCAAATTGGGTAGTGCCTTTTCATCGAGATAAAGCTATTGAATCGACCAATGTCAACTCCACACAGTCTTTCACATACCAAGTTTCAATTATCCTTCAACCTATCATATACCTTATGTTAAAACTTAGAGAAATCTGTAGTCACCCCAATAATTCTATATACTATGAGCACATAACCTCTATTTACCATAAAGTATATATGTAACACATCATAAGTCTGTATCGTCCCAAGAACAAAGTACTCAATCTCTTTGAAATCCTCATTAACCATGTAGAATTATAGGTACACACCGTTGAACATCCATAAGTTACATATCATAATTTGAACAATCTAGCTCGACATAACCACATAAGATCTTCCACACATAATTGCTTGTCACCCAAAAAAAAACTCAATCTTTAGAAAAGGCGATGATAACTTCCTAGTAACTAGTTCACATCTCACAGTCATATCTAAACCCATAGGCAAAAATCAATAAATCCTTCAACTACAAACCAAGGGATTATACGAGAGGTCTTATTCCTTAACTTTTCTTAAATTCTTCCCATGACACAAAATTCTAAATATCTTGAACCCTTCAATACCACAGACTCTTGTTCCTTTTGTTGACTCGCTCACCAATCTTATTCTTTGGCCAACAACGCTTGACATTTTTACCTTATCCTCAAAATAAAAACTTTAAAAATGACCCTTCCTTAGGTCCTTTGAAAATCAAAATAACACACTTTATGACTCAAAACATATACAAGTTCTTCCAAATGCTCAATATTCAATGCGATCGATCATTTCTTACCTTACCAATCCACACCTTGACAAAACATACTACCACGAACATAAACTCACCATAAAAAACTTGATTTTTTTTATCCCAACCATGTAACACAATCCCATTATCTATCAACATTAGCTCATACCTTGAATTTTTTTATGAATTCACATATCTTAGCTTATCAGTGATCCCCTCTCCATCGACCTTATCATATCTTTCGCTAAAAGTTCAACTGTACTCATTACCAAAGTCAAAACCATAAAAAACATATCACCACACTTGAGTCAAATGTTTATAGACTTATTTCTTAAATCTTATCCAACAACTTTTAACTGATATGAATGACATGTAAAACTATCACAATAATCTGGGCAAACCAGATGAAACCACGTGTCTCTAAATCCAATTATCCACTGTTTCTGAAGATATATCTTTACCCTTGCAATTAAAGTAATTATCCTTGTTCTCTCCTCCATCTGAAAGCTAAACTACATCCCACTAATTCTTTCCATTTATGACTCTAGCTCCTTCAATTCTATTCAAGTGGTGGTTCAACACCTCCTACAACTTTTTATGCAACCACATTACTCACCAAATAGTAGCAAACCACAACCTTAGATACTCGCAGATCTTCCTTACAATACAAAAATTCGTTTAACCAACAATCCTTATCATATAGGTGCATCTCAATAACAATCCATCACGAACTCTTATTACCATCATGCTCAGTTAGCCCTTGCCATCACCTCGAAATCAATATTTTCATCGATATGACAACTCAAATCCAATTACACCAACCAAATTCAAAGGACTAACTTAATTTTATATGCACTTTCTTACTAAAATTCTTAATTGCTTTCGCACAAGTATATTCTTTGGGGATTCCTTTACCCATAAGGTTGTCATTCCAATATCGATCCGCTTTCTTGGACCTTACGATGAAATCACCAGTCCTCATTTAAAATTCTCGAGATACACTTAACAACCTAAACACATTAATATCATATTAAAATTTTCACCACTAAAATCTTCCTTATAAACAATGCTTAACTCAAGCGTCTGTAGTAACAAGCTAGATGTTTTCTCAAATATGAATGCAACATCGAATCTCATTATATGAGCATGTAATACAACTGATAACCCTTAAGTAGGTAGTATTCATACTTGACAATACGTATCCATTTCCATATACCACTCGTACAACATCGTGAATGTACCCCTTGAGAAGATTGTACTCAAATAGCTCACACATTTTTGTTCATTAAGTAACTACAACACACTACCCAATTTGTTCTGTCTCTCATCCAAAGCGATATGCATTCCTTCGCAGATTAGATCGATAGTAAGAGTACACACTCTATAACTCTTACCAAGTAAGTGGTGTCATTATAGTAGTCGTATCATGACCCTCTTTGATATACACTCAACATATAAAGTCATAGTTGTCACGACCCAGGAGCACCCCCAAGTCGTAACAAGGCGTACTCGACCCCGAAGGGGTCTTATACGAGCCACATAGTCATTCATTGCATTCAATAATGAAAATAGTGCGGAATAAAAAAAAACTTATTTACATCCACACATTTAAAC
>JAJOOR010023951.1:0-17744 GCA_036250505.1 Solanum acaule
GTGATATACAAAATTACACTTTAACTCTATTGGAAGATTCCTTAACCGGCAACCATCAGTATAAGTTATGTGACGGTACAACATTTTTTCCATGCTGCCAGAACTATCCTATACAATTTGAAGTTCAAATGAGACACTTGATCTTCTCTAGTGTACCAAGCATGGTTATCTTTGTCATTTCATCAAGGAGAGTGGATACTACTTCAAATGGTTGTTGCATGATTCCTCCTCAAATAAGCTGATCAGCCACCCCCTTGTTGACTGAATCTAGAGTCCGATAGAAATATTGTCGCAACACATTGTTCAGGAGTCCATGAGTTGGGCATTGTAGCAGCAATTTATGAAACCTCAGCCACGTCTCATGAATCGGTTCACCATCCACTCTCTTAAAGTTCTGAATATTAACTCTCAAAGTCACCATTTTTTAGGAAGGGAAAACCTTACATGAAACGCATCAGTGAGCACTTCCCAAGAAGTGATTGAATCCCTTGGTAACTCAGCCAACAAAGTGATCTCAACGAAATGTATCTTAATGATCCTAGACACATGTATCTGCATCATAAAATATGCAGGTCTAATGACATAAGAACATTTGAATGTACGAGTATGTAATATAGTCGATGCGACATAACAAAAAGAAATGACTATAATAGGTATAACATAAACTCAATTGAATGCAAAGAATTAACGGAATGAAACCATTTAACTTTACAAAATAATTTCTCATTCTCTGAACTTTAAAATAATAGGTGATATACAAAATTACACTTTAACTCTATTGGAAGATTCCTTAACCGGCAACCATCAGTATAAGTTATGTGACGGTACAACATTTTTTCCATGCTGCAGAACTATCCTATACAATTTGAACTTCAAATGAGACACTTGATCTTCTCTAGTGTACCAAGCATGGTTATCTTTGTCATTTCATCAAGGAGAGTGGATACTACTTCAAATGGTTGTTGCATGATTCCTCCTCAAATAAGCTGATCAGCCACCCCCTTGTTGACTGAATCTAGAGTCCGATAGAAATATTGTCGCAACACATTGTTCAGGAGTCCATGAGTTGGGCATTGTAGCAGCAATTTATGAAACCTCAGCCACGTCTCATGAATCGGTTCACCATCCACTCTCTTAAAGTTCTGAATATTAACTCTCAAAGTCACCATTTTTTAGGAAGGGAAAACCTTACATGAAACGCATCAGTGAGCACTTCCCAAGAAGTGATTGAATCCCTTGGTAACTCAGCCAACTACTTCGTTGTTTCCCTTATTAAGGAAAAGGGAAACAAGAAAAGTCGGACCGACTTTTGAGAAATGTTCTTGAAGGAAAATGGCCTACACACATCAATAAAGTTTCGGATGTGGTCATGAAGATCCTCGGTAGCTAAACCTCTAAATAGACCCTTCATTTGCAACAGCTGCAGCATAGTGCTAGTCACATGAAATACCACATTACTCACAACAAGAGGCAATCAAATAGCACCTACAGTTCCCAATTGATCTTCATTGACATCGTGCAAGTTACAGTGTCATCATTATGTCTAAGTTGTCTAGCATTGCTCCCGTTAACACTCATCTCGTCACATGCTCAAGAATATCTAACAAAACACATAAACACAATAAGCTGATTCAACTACAACACAATTAGTTCACAACTAAACTTCACTAAATGAACTCTAAACACCACTCCCCGGCAATGGTGCAATTTTTTATAACGCCCAACTATACTTCATCAGTGTAGGCGGTCGCAATCAAGTATAAACTCAATGAAGAGTTGGGGTCGATCCCACAGGGAGTGGTACGGTAGTGTTCCAATCGATTGTAAAAGTAGACATGTTTGAAACAATTAAAGTAAATGGCAGGGATTTGACAATTAATGTCAATTGGGGGATTAGATTGATTAATTAACAACTATTAAAACACAAGGTAACCAAGTAGAGAGGGATCCTTGGGGTTATTATCAATTGAACACCAATTTTGCTATATGGGTGATTAACATTTACTAAAAGTCGTTGAATCTTAGTGGGTAGGCTAGGCTTTAGGTGCAATAGTTATTTCTCAATCAACTGTCATGAATCAAGTGAGTTATCTCAAACCTCGACAAGCATAACAAATATGAACAACCCAAAACCCCAATTAATCTACTCTTTCGATCTAGATTGGTAAGATTGAATTTCGACACACTTTCTCAAGCTAAGTCAACGATAACCCAATCACAACAATCATCAATTAATAGTTCTAATTCTAAAACCTCTTTCTCAAGAAAGCTTAGAATGCTAGACTAGAACTGCATTTGCAACTACAATTCATCAATTAAAACTCAAATACTAATTGAACACACTTCAAATCAATAATTAAAGCAGTAAATACTAACACCCACAAGTTAATTTAAGCATTCGATCACATGATCACACCCCCAAGAATGGGGGTTTTAGCTATACATAGAAAGAGGCAAGAAATAGTTTCCAACTAAATTCTCCATTAGCTTGGGTAACAATCTCAAACTCTTCCAAGTGCTTCAATTAACATCCAAAACAATAAAACCTTAATAATCTACTCAAAAACATCAAGAACAGTGTTAGGGATAAAAAAAAAAAAAACATCGCTCCAAACTTTATAACTCCCAAAAAACTCTTTAACTTTCTTTTAAAATTCGCATTTATACTTTTACAGATTTTCAATTTTAGGACCAATCGGTGGAATTAGTCTTGGTCGGCGATACACCAAATGTCTATTTCCATTGCCTTCTTGACTTGACTCTTCACTATTAACCTTTTGTGACTTTAGGTGATCAGGATATCCATTGTTGATCCAGTCGGCAATCTGCCGACTTATACATTCCATCTTCGAAATGGGTTTTCCCTAGAGCTGGCCTGCTGTAATTTTTGGCAAGCTGAAGAGCCACTTGGCGACTCGCCGCGTGGTCTTGGTGATTATAAGTCTTTCTTGTCTTTAACATTTTTAGCTTTTTTTGCTCCTTTTTTTTCGGTAATGTCCTTGCCTTGCTCTTTTGCCTTCATTATGTAAATTATCATTTAATCATCAGTTTATAGCATAAAATAAGCATTGAGGACACTAAAACTCTAGATATAAATCCCTAAATGAGTTGAAATCCCTGACTCGTCACAATTGAGCAATGTTACTATTAAGAAAAAAATGTCCTCTCCCAAGGATAGATAACTTGTATGATCTTCTTCAAGGAGAAATTTACTTCTCTAAGATTGACCTTCGGTCGGATTATCACCAATTGAGGGTGAAGGAAGGTGAAATTCCACAGATAGATTTTCAAATTCGATATGGTCGCTATGAGTTTTTGGTAATGTTATTTGATTTGATGAATGCTCCAGCTGCATTTATGGATTTGATGAATAGGGTGCTTAGATAATACCTTGATATGTCTGTGATTGTATTCATTGATTATATATTGTTCTATTCGAGAAGTGAAGACGAACATACCGATCATTTGAGTATTGTCTTGCAAGTCCTCAAGGACCAACAACTCTTTGCAAATTTTAGCAAATGCGAGTTTTGGCTAAGGCCCATGACTTTTCTTGGTCATATTATTTGTGGTAAGGGTATTGAGGTAGATCTTATGAAGACGGATGCGGTTAAGAGTTGTCCTAGACCTCTATCCCCTTTGGATATTAGAAGTCTCTTGGGTTTTGCTGGTTACTATAAAAGGTTTGTTGAAGGATTTTCTTCGGTTACCTCTCAATTGACAGAATTAACCCAAAAGAAGTTCATATGGTCGGAAGCATGCGAGAAGAGTTTCCAATAATAAGAAGATATACTTACTTTCGCTACGGTGTTGACTCTACCAGAGGAAACTAGTAGGTTTGTTATTTACTACGATGCTTCTAGGATTGGGTTAGGATATTTCTTTATGCAAAATGGAAAATTCATTGCCTATGCTTCTAGGCAACTTAAGATCCATGAAAAGATATATCCTACCCATGACCTAGACTTAGTGGCAGTTGTGTTTGCTCTTAAGATTTGGAGGCATTCTTTGTATGGTGTTCATGTAGATGTCTTTACTGACCACAAGAGTTTGCAATATGTGTTCAAACAAAAATATCTAAATCTTTGCCAAAGAAAATGGCTTGAGTTACTAAAAGATTATGACATGAGTTTTCTCTATCACCCCAGCAAGGAAAATGTGGTGGCGGATGTTCTTAGTTAGTTACTGATGGATAGTGTTGCTCATATTGGGGATGATAAAAAGGAGTTGGTTCAAGATGATCATAGATTGGCCCGATTGGGTGTTCGGTTAGTTGAATCTATCAAATGTGGTGTTATGGTTTACAATGGTTCAGAATCATAATTTGTGGTAGATGTGAAATCCAAGCAAGGTCTTGATCCGACTTAAGTTGAATTAAAGGGAGCGGTGCTTAAAAAGTTCATAGAGCCTTTCTCCCAATGGGGAGATGTTGTGCTTAGGTAACAAGGTCGTGTGTGTGTCCCTAATGTTCATGAGTTGAGAGAACAAATCTTATCGAACGCTCATAGTTCTTGATATTCCATTCACCCTGGTGCCACCAAGAAGTATCGTGACGTGTGGGAGATCTATTTGTGGAATATGATAAAGAAGGATATTATGGAATTTGTAGCTAAGTGTCCTAATTGTCAACAAGTGAAAGTTGAGCATCAAAAGTCGGGAGGTTTATCTCAAGATATTAGTATTCCTACTTGGAAGTGGAAAGATTTAATCATGGACTTCATTGTTGGTTTACCACGCACTTGGCGGCAACATTACTCTATTTGTGTTATTATAGATCGAATAACAAAATCAACTCATTTCATTCGTGTCAGGGTTTCTTATTTGGCGGAGGACTATGCTAAGTTGTATTTGAGAAAATGGTTAGGTTTCATGGGTGTGCCTATCCATAATCTATAATCGTGGTACCCAATTTACTTTTATGTTTTGGAAAATTCTTCCAAAAGGGTCTTGGTACTCGTGTTAAGCTTAGTATGGCCTTTCATCCATAATCTGATGGGCAAGAAGAGCGTACTATCAAATCGTTGGAAGATATGTTGAGAGCATGCGTAATTGACTTCAAGGGTAATTGGGATGATCACTTGTCTTTGATTCGATTTGCATACAGCAATAACTATCACTCAAGTATTGATATGGATCCATTTGAGGCTCTATATTGTAGGAGGTGTATAGCTCCTATAGTATGGTTTAAAGTGGGTGAATTCACCTTGATAGGCCTTAAATTGGTACATGAGGCTATGGAGAAAGTTTGGCTTAGTAGAGAAAGGTTGAAAACGGCTCAAAGTCGACAAAAGTCCTATGCCTATGAGAAGAAAAGATCTTGAGTTTAATGTACATGATTGGGTCTACTTAAAAATTTCACACAAGAAGGATGTAATGAGATATGGAAAGAAATGGAAGCTTAGTCCCCGCTATGTGGGCCCATATCAGATTTTGAGGTGAATTGGTAAGGTCGCTTATGAACATGATTTGCCTAATGATTTGGCATCGGTGCATCTCATTTTCCATGTCTTTTTTGAATGAAATGTGTTGGAGATTCGACATTTATACTTCCCTTATAAGGTTTGGGATTTAAGGAGAATATTTCTTATCAGGATGTTCCAGTTGATACTTTAGACCAGCAAGTCAGGAAGTTGAGAAACAAAGAAGTTACTTCTGTAAAGGTTTTACAGAGGAATCAGTTAGTTGAGGGTGCTACTTTGGAGGCCGAGGCCGATATGATGTCCCGTTATCCTCATCTCTTTCCTTTTATCTCTACTCTAGCTTGAGGTATTAAGTTCCTCATGGTTTACTCTTTTTGTGTCATGTGTCTTACAAATTACAATGATTTCCTCATTTATCCATGTTTACGAAAAGCTTAAATTTTTAGAAAATGAGTTAAATTAATTGATTTCTTCATGTTTATGTGCATTTGAGTATGAGTTGTATATAGACTTCATGATGTTTTGAACATGTTTAAACTTGGAGTTTATGTTTTCTCCTCAGATATGTGCATTTATGTGAATTGCATTCATGCTAGGATGTAAGGCTAAGTTCCTACCCTCCTTATGATGTGTTGAGTCTCATTCAGGGACGAATCCCAAAGGGTATATAATGTAACACCTCAGATTCAAAAAGCTAGGAAGTTGTAGCTTTTCCTAGAATCTAGTGCCAGCACCAACAAAGCCATGAACGCCCTATGGACTGACACACGGTCCATGGGTAGCTTTGTGGTTAGCAAGTCCAAGGTTTTTCCAAAAGTGTCAAAGTTTCAGTACTTACATACGGTTTACCAGGATGGTCTGTTGTCCTATCCACGAGTCATAGGTAGGTCCCATAGGTGAGTTCCAAACTTAGAGAAATTTTAGAGTCAAAAGTTGAGACCCACGGCCTAGATGTATGGCCCGTAGGTGAATCCATGGACTGTACATGGGTCCATAGCTAGGAGTCCAAAATTAATGGTTTCTTAACTCAGTGACAACTGACGACCGACCAGGGTGGTCCTATGTCTGACTAACGGACCGTAGGTCTGGCCATTGGTTAGGTCGACATTTACCTTTAAGAGCTCTAGTGATAAGGAACTTAAAAATTGAACCTGAAGCTCCACAAGCTCTGGTTGATCCCTTAGCCAAGAAAGTCACCCATGCCAAGTTTACGGATGCTTTCCAAGTGTTAACCGAATCCATGAAGGCTCAAGCTATAACCAAGTGTTTGTTGTTCCCAAGAACCCAATACTAGGTACGGTGGCGATAGGGGTTCTACACTTCACAAGTATGAATCCTCAAAAGTTCCATGGTTCTAAAGCCGGTGAATATCTACAAGAGTTTTTTGAGAGAATTCTAAAGATTATGCACATTATAGGTGTTACTCCGTGTCACGACCCAAGGGTACCCCCTATACGTAACAAGGAACATAGAACCCCGAAACGCTCCATGTAAGCATGACATAAAGTAATAGAACAATAAGAGTAAAACACATTTAAGTCCAAAAGTCTTTATAAAAGGAAAGAGGAAGTCTAACTTGTCTCAATTAGCCATCTATTACAATTCATGAGTCAAAATAGGGTCACAACCCCAACAACATAATCTGAAAAGAGAAAGTACAAAAAGAAACTCAAAATGAAAAGTCCCATCCTTGAATCATGAGGACTCACCACAAGCAAGGAGAATAGTCAACACAAGCTTGAACCAGGAGATAATCGCCTTAAGAACCGGAACCTACATTTTGGAGAAACTGTAGAAAAATATGGGTTAGTACAAAAATTGCACCAAGTATGATAGTCATGCACAAAACCATGAAAATATGCTAAAAAGGGACATTTTAGTTGAAGAGCATGCACTTTACCATGTTTGAGAATCATCATGAAAATTAGTCTGGAAGCATAAATCATGAGCATATTCAATATATAAATCATCACAACATAATGGAAACATGCTATGAATACCCCAAAGTCTACTTGTGTCATGCATAAGTAATATCCCATAATCCTACCCATGCTAAGTAAAACTTCTTAAGCAATCATAGTTTATAATTCATCTTCTTAATTACATTGGGAATAATCCTTAACCGACATAGACCATGTGATCTTAACATGGAATCCGGTGTCATACCCCACACTGAAAAGAGGTGTCCTACTTGCCTAAGGTAGAACTAAAATATATTAGCTTTTAGGTGGATCCACTAGCTAAAGACTGATGGGGGCATATAGTTTATGGGACAAGGAGATTGTTACTAGAAACCCACCATTTCTAGCAGGGGAGCTTCCATCTCAATTGATACTTTCTAGAAACCCGCCCTTTCTAGAGGAGGAGCTTCGATCTCATATTCAATATCCACTCGGTGCTAAAAATTACTTCCCACCATTACATGTTTAGTCTTGATTTTACTTGCATGAAAGAGTGTCTTTACCCTCCATCCAACACAATTCATAAAATAGCTCATAGATTCAATAGGTGAGAATGGACTTTCAACCTTAGAATCATCATAGTGTGAGAAGAACTTTCACATCATGTTCATTATGTGTTTATGAGAATGAACTTTCAATCAACACAACAATTAGATTATAATCATGTTCGTAAAGCATATACAATGAATCTACAATCATGTATAATTCTCATGTTTACCCTTCTTGGGTCAAGGATCACCTTCCATCCAATACATCTATATTTACAACATTAGATATGGATAATTACATGGTTCAATTGACTAAATTATTATAAGCACAATCTTATAGCATTCTTTCTTCATCAAGTCACCCACATCACAAAGGCATAAATTGGGAAATATGGGATTTCATGGATTCTTGGGAGATTTCATCATAAAACCATAACAAAACAACAATTCAATCATAATATAAAGTAATTAAATCAATTAAAACGTTTTTGGAAAGGAATCCATGACTTGAAGTAAAACCCTAACTTTTTGGGGAATTTACTAGTTTGAAATTGAGTTTGGAGGGACTCCATGGATGAAAACTATCCATGGATCAAGGACTACCATACCTCAATGAAGAATCCTCACGAAATTGAGTGGAAAAGGCCTCTACTTCAAACCCTAACTTGATCTTCTTCTTCTTCCTTCGAGTTCTAGAGAAAAGATTTTGGGGATGCTGAGTTTGGGAATTGATTTTGGAAATAATTAGAGGAATGAATTAGTTTAGGTGTTTAAAACACTTATATAGTTGGTTTATTTTAGTGCAAAACGACACCACTTAGTAATTAATTAAAAAGGAAAACCCCTAGGTTTAACTATAAAATGGCAGTTTCAGGTATGACCTACGGCCCAGGACCCACGGTTCGTGAGTGGAATCATGTGGCGTCTTGTAAGTCCGTAGTTTGGGGTTCTACAGCCCCTCATCACAGCCCTTGACCTACGCCCTCCTCCCACGGAGTGTTGACCACCCTACGAGGCGTAGGTCCCTCCGTGGGTGACTGCTTTCTGGGCAGTTTTGAGTGGGGGGGGGGGTTTAAGGTCCGCCTCAAGGATCCTTGGTTGGTCCTTGGGGATTCATACCTTGACGCCTTAACCCAAAATTATTTATTTTAAGTACCGAGAGTTATTTACGACTCTAATCCTAGTGTAGTTTCCAAAAAGTTACACTCCGATAGAAAATGAGGACTTGTCCTCTTACCAATTGAAAGGGGTTTCTCAAGTGTGATTTTCTTATTGGAAGGAATAAAGGGCAATTGAAACGGGTCTCTTGGATTGGACAAGCCAAAAGGACTGTTACTTGACTGATTCTTTCCCCTTGAGATGAGGAAGGCAAAAGTTCTAAAGTTAATCAATTTGAGGCAATAGAATATGAGCGTGAAGGAATACGCCTTGAAGTTCACCTAGTGGTCAAAGTATGCTCCAATAATGGCTGCCAATTTTAGAGCTCAGATGAGCAAGTTTGTTTATGATGTTTCAAAAATGTTAGTCAAAGAGTGTAGAACTGCCATATTGATTAAGGAGATGGATTTCGAGGTTGATGACTCATACTCAACAGATTGAGGAAGAGGAGCTAAAGGAGAATGCAATAGAGACCAAGAGAGCACAGACATATAGTTGTAACTACTCTCATTCGAGGTCTGATGGAGGTGAGAATTCTCAGTTTGGACATAAGTTCTCTAGCCCAATGTCATCTAGTTCTCCGGTTTAGAAGTTCAACAAGGATAGGGTGTCTAACCCTAAGCCTCAAAGAAGTTCTCCTAGTGGTTAGACTCTCCCTGCATGTGATAGATGTGGGAAGAACCAACCAAGAGATTGCTTAGGTGGTTCTGATGCATGTTTTGGATATGATAAAATTGGTCACGAATTAAGAGGTTGTCCTTCAGCTTTTGGAAATGGTAGAGAGATTTCTTAGTAGACTCGGCCTAGTTCTTCTTTAGGTCACCCGACTCAGGTGGGAGCTTCATATGGTTTTGGCAGTTAGCATTAGAATAGTTTTTACGCTCTTCAAACTCATCATGATCAAAAGAGTTCTTCAGATGTGGTCACTCGTCTGTTACGAGTCTTTTAAGTTGATGTTTATGCATTGCCTGATCTAGGTGCTACATTGTCTCTTTTGGCTCCTTATGTCACTATGAAATTTGATGTTAGTTGATCTTGTAGATTTAGACATGATTGATTTTGATGTTATTCTTGGTATGTATTGGTTTCATGCTTTTTATGCTTCCATTGATTGTTGAACCCGAGGTGGTTAGGTTTTAGTTTCTGAATAAACCACTCATAAAATGAAAGGTTAGAAAATCAGAGCTTATGGGTCAGATTATCTTATGACCTAAGGCCAAAAAAATGATTTCTAAGGGTTGTATTCATCATCTAGGTTGGGTTATGGATACAAATTCCAAATCCCATACTCTTCAGTGAGTTGTAATTGCTAATGAGTTTCCAAAAGTGTTCCCCGATGACCTTCCTACTGTTTCTACCAAAAGGGAAATTGACTTTGGAATTAACCCTCTTCTAGATACCTATCATATCTCTATTACTCCCTATATAATGAACCTGGAAGAACTTAAGTAGTTGAAGGATTAATTTGAGGACCTCTTGGATAAGGGTTTTATCAAACCAGGTACTTCTTTCTTTCTATTTGTTCGAAAGAAAGATGATTCTCTTCACATGTCTATTGATTATTGTCAATTGAACAATGTCACAATAAAGAATAAGTATCTCATCGCTATAATTGATGACTTGTTCAATCATCTTCAAAGGGATAACTTCTTCTCTAAGATTGACCTTTCATCCGATTATCATTAGTAGAAAGTAAAAGAATGTGACATTCTGAAGATAGCCTTCAAGATTCGGTATGATCACTATGAATATTTAGTTATGTCATTTAGACTAACAAATGTCCATGAAACTTTCATTGTATTCAAGAAATACCTTTATATGTTTGTAATTATGTTTATTGATTATATATTGATTTACTCTCAAAGTGAGGATGCACATTCAGTTCATCCAAGAATCGTCTTGCAAGTTCTCAAGGATCAATTTTTTTTTCCTAAGTTCAGCAAGTGTGAGTTTTGGTTGAGGTCAATTGCGTTCCTTGGCCATATTGTCTCCGGAGAAGGTATTCAAGTTGATCCTAAGAAGACCTCATATTCAGCCGAGGACTATGCTAAGCTTTATATTTGAGAGCTGGTTAAGTTGCACAAAACTCTCTTATCTATCCTTTCAGGCAAAGATACTCAATTTATTTCTCTATTTTGTAGATTGTTTAAGAAGGATCTTTGTACTCAAGTGAAGCTTAGAACAACTTTTTGCCCCAGACTGATGGTCAAGTCTAACGTACTGTACAAACTTTGGATATATGTTGACATATGGTATGATTGACTTTAAAGGTAATTAGGATTTTCATTTACCTTCCATAGATTTTGCTTATAATAACAACTATCACTCGAATATTCCAGATGGCCTAGTTTGAGGCTCTCTATCATAGGAGGTGTTGATATCCTATCAATTGATTCAAAGTTTGTGAAGTCACTTATATAAGGAACGATTTTGTTCACGAGGTTATGGAGAATATTTGACTTATTAGAGAGAGGTTGAAAATGGCTCAAAGTCGACGGAAATAATATGTTGATGTAAGAAGAAGAGAGCTTGAATTCACCATTCATGATTGGGTTTACTTGAAAATCTAACCTATGAAGGGTGTGATGAGGTTTGGAAAGAAAGTTAAGCATAGTCTATGTTATGTTGGCCCATAAAAAGATTTTGAGGTATTTCGGTAGTGTGACCTATGAGTTAGATTTGCCTTCAGATTTGGCATCAGTGCATCTGATGTTTCATCTGTCATTGTTGAAAAGGTGTATTTGTTATCCTACTTCAGTGGCGCCATTGGAGAGTCTTGGTTTGAAAGAAAGTCTCTCCTATGAATAGGTTCCAGTTGAGATTTTATATCATCAAGTACTGAAGTTGAGAAATAAAGAAGTTTCTTCCATTAAATGCCTTTGGAGGAATCAGTTAGTTGAATGCGCTACTTGGGAGGCCAAAGTTGATATGATGTCTAAGCACCACCATCTTTTTACCTCCGCTTCAATTTCACCTCGAGGTATTATTTCCTCCTATATGCTCTTTTGGATTCATGCATTTCGGCTATTCTCATGTTTCCAAATGCATGAATCTTCATGAAATCACTTTTAAAGTTAATGTTTTATCTTGGGGTCGATTACTCCTTGGTTTTATGTATTTTTATGCGTTTTGCATTCATGTTGGGTTATTAGATCTCTTCCCTATTCTACTCATTCTTGGTTGAATCCCATTCGAGAACGAATGTTCCCAAGGAGGAGATATTGTAACACCTCGTAAGTGGAAATGTTAATTTGGAAGATGGAAAGTTGCAAAAGTTTCTGGTGTGTTGGTTCCACGAGCCCATGTATGGACCATGGAAGGTTGTACGGTCCAGGGGAACCAGTCATGGTTGGTGCAAATGAATTTAGGAAAACTTCAAGTCATATATGACCTTGTACGAGCCACTAGTACGAACTATGGTTGGGTACACAAGTTGTAGTTGGTATCTTAAATGGAGTTTCAAACATGTAATTTCTTGGTTCCTTAATGCACAATATTAGATTTTATGGGTCGTTTATTAGAAAACAGTTCTTGTCTATCTTATAGTAGTTAACATTCAGAAAGTTAGAGTTTGCAGTAATTGGAATACAACTAGCCAGTACAAACCGTAGAGGGGAGCACGAGTCGTACTTGTCCATCTTTGGTTCGAAGCTTGAGGGTCTAGGCCTAAGTTAGGAGTTTAGTGTATGATGGATTATATGGCCCTTCTAACGTTCTATGGATTGGGGTTCTTGGTTCATGCTTCAAAGATAAAATAAATTGGGTTCCTAGTAAGTGATCCACAAAGGACCAACACGGTCTATAGTCCTATGTATGGACTATACATGCGTTCGTAGTCCTCCCCAGCAGTTATTATTCAGGGTTAATTTGGTTTTTTCCTACTCTTTGAATTCCTATACTACGTCATTTCTAGACTATTTCTAAGACCTGTGACTTTTTTGACCCTCAAGAGCTCTCAATTCTTATTCTCCAAGTTCTTTAAAGGTGATTCTAGGGTTCTTCAAGCTCCAAGTCTCCTTTCCAGATTCCAAGCTACAGTTTTATCAAGGTATGTGGGAAAATAACCAATGGTTCCTCTTCATCTTTGAGTCCCAAAGAAACCTCAAAACCTCTTTTATGATTCTTACCTAAGTTCTAGAGTTTGATTATTTTTGTATGGATTCAATTGATTTAAAGCTTATTCATCATAATTGATCTTATTATGCATGATTTGATCATATTTCAATGTTTTCAACGATATTCACATGAACTCATGCTATACAAGTGATTTTATATGAAATTAAGCTTTGATGATATGCATGCTCTATGAATTGAAGAGATTATGATTTAAGGATGCATTCGAATAAAGTGTAACAAGATTTTATGAAATTAGGTTACTTCCGATTGAACTATTCTCATCATAAATATTATCATGATTTAGATGCTTTCCATTAAGTGTCTATTATGAATTGATTATGTTATGAAATCATGATATTTTAAAGGAGCTACTCATATGATTTTGAGTCTTAATGAATGATTTTGTATTACTAGATTCTTACCATTTCAAATACAATGAAAATGAACTTTATATGATTATGCATGTTTTCCGTTGGGAGCTTACTTATCACCAAGTTGGACTAGTGGTCATTACCCAAGTCTGAGAACTATGTGTACTCATAGGATAGTTGCGATTTGACATTAGCCGGTGGATCCACCTAAGTTTAAGACTCTGGTCCTCACCTTGGAAAGTAGGACACTCTCTTCTTAGTGTGGGAGCATTACATTGAACTCCATATTTTAACTGTCACGACCCAAGGTAGACCCTAGGCGTAACATGGCGTATGAAACCCTGAGAGGCCCTACTAAAGCCACTTAGCATACATCATAATAGATAATAGAAATTTAATATAATTTAAAAGTTAATTTCAAAACATAAGAGTTTTATAAACCGAAATGGAGGTCTAAAAATGTCTCAAAGCCAACTAGTACAAAAGGGGTGATCGGGACATAACCCGTACATCATTTATCGTCTAAATAGAGTGTATAAATAATGATTTCATTAGCAATGCATGTATCAATAATGCTTGCATTAATTAAACATAGATTATTTTTATGCATCATTTGGTTTGATGCATAAAAAAATAGTATGCATTGCATAAAAAATTTAATTTACAAAGATACCCTCCACTATTACGGTGGAAAAGATGTAAAAAAGCTTTTGAGGGGCAATTGGGTCTTTGATCATGCTAATGCATGCATTAAAACCACTGCATTGCTAATACCTAGAAATCCATGGTATTGGAAATACACACCTTAATACACAAGAGAGTGTATAAATAATGCAAGCATTGGTTATACATAGGTTCGAAAAGAGTACCAAACAAGATACTATTAATACACAAGGCTAATGCATGCATTATTTTTTCTAGTACACTCTATCAAATGACCCCTTAAACATTTATTTCCACAACCAATGAGGGAAAGCTGACTTTTACTAAAGCATAATTGAACCTTCAATATTCATCGTTTCATCTTCCCTCCATTTCCCATTAATTCTTACTATAGACCTAACAGAGAGGATACATTTTTCTAGATTACCTTAGTATTCATGATTTATTTTGTGATTGTAGAGTTTGAATTAACCTTCCTACAGTAGAAGTTCATTTTGAATACCTAATGATGAAAAAAATTGCTCTATCGGAGACAGAGCTCTTACAACGCTACTGAATGCAGCTAGAAACCTTGTTGAATCTGCTCTGAGTTGTCTAAGTATTAGGATTGCTGAAAAAACCAAACTCATCATACTTAAATATGCTTATGGGATTATCAAATCTTCTAGGTAATTGATCTCTAATAGAAGAAAAAGGTATACATTTTTGTTAAATTGACACATTACCAACATTTTCATGTCGAATAAATCTTTGTGCAAAGGGCGCGATTTGTCTTAGATATATACCAATCCTGTATTGAGTAATATATATACGGGAAATAAAAAATGCATAATATACATGCTAAACCATACCTATTCTGACTCGAATTTTCGTTGCTCCACAGGATGACCTTTCTATTAGGCCCGCCTTGCTCTTGGAAGACGACCTTTTTGTTGGCTTTGGCTGGAAAATTAGACCATAGCTTAAAGGTTAGTTACTTGAGTGAAAATGTGCAATGTCCATAATCTTGTGCATATAATGTATTGTAATTTATTAAACAAGTAACATTAATTGTTATATCTTACTATCACTACCCAAACCGTCGTGATTGGCACCCACACAACCCTCCGGTGGGAGATCCATTACTACAACTCGAACTAAACAACTCAACCAAAAACTAAGGCATTTAAAGATACAGAAGCAGGTTTCAATGCAAAAATTATATATAGTTCCCATAAACTCCAAAGGTTTAAATAAACTAACCAAACTAATGCGGAAGAACAACCCCTAGAACCTGGAAGTCAATGTACCAAAGCTCTACTAACGACAATTCTAAGAACAAGGTGTACAACCCCGAAACTAAACAAACATCTTTAACAAATAGTTTGAGTCCGAAGAGAGTGGATTTAAACAAGAAAGATCTATGGCAGCCTAAAAGAACTATCTCACCCTTGCATCCGATCACGCTCAATAGTCACCTAGCTGAGGTCTATCAATAGCCACCTGAAGATGCCCTATACTCAACAAAGAAAGAGCAAGTGCAGTATCAATACACAACCACAATGTACTGGTAGGATCTCACGGCTATCCCATTTAGTGTAACATACATTAGTCAATACAACAATATAATCACATGCACATATCTAACATATACAATATCATCAACATATACGACCAATGAACTACTACATGATTCTCACATATCATAGTTATATCAGTTTAGAGCAACATATCGTCTTCCATTATCAATCATCATTAGATATGAACGAACTCATCACAAGTAGATACACAACACAATTCAATGGTCCTCTCATGGAACCCAATTCAATAGTCCTCTCATGGAACCCAAACCCAAACAGTTAGCATACCGGTTCGTGGTACCCGATCGAAGTTAGTGTGCCGGAGCGTGGTAGCCGATCCCATATTTATGCCGAAACATAGCAACCTATCCAATATTTATGCTGGAACATGGCAACCGATCCCATATTTATGCCGGAATGTGGAAACCGATCGCATATTTATGCCAGAACGTGGCAACGGATCCCAGTTAGTTATGCCGTAACGTGACAACCGATCCATTCAAGACACCACAATCAAAATCACAAGTATATCATCAAGATCATATAATTAAGTCATGATCTCATTGTAATAGTCATTCATCTATCTCATTTACAACAAGTGTGATCAATAATGCAACATTCACATACATATATGTATCATAATGAAGCAAGAACAAACATACATCACACAATCATAGAATCAAAACCATCACCTACCTCGAATCCAAGCTTGAATCCCCTAAGGCACTTGAATCTTCACTTTCTGGATTCTTCCCGTTTGTTCATAGTCTAAAAACATATAATTAACGTAAGGATCAACAATCAAAGGTCTAACTATTCGGATTATAACAAACCCAATAACCCTAGACCAAACCCAAGATCCTCATACCCAAATTAGGGTGGTTTCCACCATAGAATCTATAACAAAACCCTCCCCCATCAATATTTATCCATTATATTACGTTTTACGGATCGAAAAATGGATTCGGGGAGTGAAAAGCTTACCTTTAGTCTCAAGAATGGTGAAAAATGAGTAGGAGTCTCCTGGGGTTCGTTCCTTATCAGTAAAAATCAAAAAGTGCCAAATAATGTCATTTAGGGGTTTATTAACGACCATAAGTCACGTAGAGCCCGCCACAGAGGCCGTCACCCCACTGTAGCTATATCGCCAAAGCGGTAAAACCCAGTGCCAAAGCGGGTTACGCGAGACAGTGAGCTAATTAAAGAATTCCAAAATTCTCATTTCATAACACAACTTTAACAAACGATGGTCAGAAAATACCCTTAGCGCTATGATCGATTTCGGGAGTTCTACTAACCTAAATTCAATGTCGTAAAGTCATATGGGATCCTTAATGTCTTAACTATCCACTCATGTAATCAAAGTCATTAATAAATCTCTCATTTGTTACCAGATTTCCCTACACCTTTATGACTCCGATTTCGTTCAAATCTGGACTAGGTTGGGAAATTTCAAGTTACTATGAAAAAACTTTTCTGGCCCCAATTCTTTCCCCATTGGCTTTTCCATAACGACGGAAATCAGGTCATTACAATAGTTACCAATTTACCCATCACTCGTCTCCGAGTGATCCACTTAGGAAAGACTGGATAAAGTAATGGTAGAGTATTATCTGAATCGTCGAATAACTGGGGATACTTGTATCGCATCCCCTTCTTACCGAATCTCATTACCCCCTAAGGGTTTCATATCTCCAACCTCAAACCAACCAATTGAATACCTACGCATCCTCCCTTACAATACCTCAATGAAGTCATCTCAACACTTGAGTGATAAATATTATTGTATGTAAACTTAACTAACAACAAAACGATTCCCAACAACCACCAAAGTTGATTCTACACACCTCTGCCACATGTTATCAAAGATCTTGACACAAATATCAGGACAAATCCTTTCTCACATAACAATGATAAAATTCTAAATCAATACTCGCTACAATTAGAGGTGGACCTGAACCAACCAACACACACTCATAATACCCAAACAATCATAGTTCTTAACAAT
>JAJOOR010023952.1:0-27339 GCA_036250505.1 Solanum acaule
CGATGTGTGTAACAATTTTTGGAAATTATGAAAGTAATTAGTAAGCAAGATTCAAACTTTTATTGTAATCAAATTGAGAAAGAAACTAGGGCGTACGTGTTCCCCATAAGCTCATAACTCCGTAATGCTAGTAATAGCAATCCCTTCCTAGTGTATTACATGTAAAGCGATAAGTTATGTATCTCTAAATCCTTGGTCCGGCATCAAGAGAATCTCACCCCGCACCTTGGTCCGGCTACGTGTGTATAATTTACTAACCCTTACCATTACCTCATATTAGACGTCACATCGATGTATGACTTAGTTTTCACCCTCGCACCAATAGACACTAATTATATTAGATAGTATCACACTAAACCTATGTTGGTAATTCTTTTCTTATTAACTACCTCCTTGGTCTGGCAGGTAGCAACAAGGCGAGTTCTAACGTTGCGCACCATTAAAAAGACTTCTAGACGAAAGAATTATCAATGCATATAAAACACTATTCGGGAATTACTTAGTTGCTATTCGTACTTCGTTAATCTCTCATGGTTCCCACAACCCTAGTTGTGGATTTAGTTATCCATATTAGCAAGAAAACAATTTATAATGTTTGAAGAATAAATCATGAACTTACGTAGTAGAGTAGAATAATCCCAGAATTTAAACTTGAATTTCAAAGTAAAAATCACCAAAACGTGCTTAGGAAATTAAGAATTGCTAATGTTGCAAGTTAATCTCCCAAGCCAAAAACTATAACAAAAATAATAATGTCTAACCCCTAAAAACGAGGTTTACATACCCTATATATAGAAAAATAAGTCCTAACTAAAAAGGAAACGAAATAAGGAAATAAAGTTGCAGAACGCGTCTTCATTCTACGAGACTGACCTACGGTCTGTAAGTCGATCTACGGTCCGTAGGTCACTTTCGTGGCTCAGGACTTAGGCAATTTTTCTTTCTTCAAAATCTGCAAAATCTCTATCGCAATCAACTATTCAACAGTACGGACCGTAAGTCGATCTACAGTCCGTAACTCTTCTTCGTAACTCCACACTTAGATTTTTTCAGCATCAAGTATTGGAACCAATCTCTGAATGATTTGATGGAGCAACAATACGGTTAGTAGATCAATCTACTGTCCATAAGTCACAACCGTAGCTCCACACTTGGTCAAGACTCCCCTGATCTTCAGCAATGCCTTTCCTTCCTTTCTAGGACTATCATCTACAGGGAGTAATTGGACCTAGGTCCGTAAGTTGCCTCCATAGATGCCCTTTTCTGCACTTCTTTCAGTTGTGTCTTCAAGTTTCCGCGCCTGAACATATTCCCTGCAAACATGAGAAAAACACATATAAACTAATAGAAAATTGACCTAGACACACACAACTCTCAAGTGAAATGTATCAAAAATATTGTAAACTCACGGTACAACAACACCCTCAACTTAAAATCGTTGTTTGTCCTCAAGTGACATACTAAGACTCTAAACGACACTTGTATAGAAGCAAGCAATTTAAGCATAAGTAATCACATGGCTCTCTATCCCAACTCTCTTTTCGGGTGCAAAATCTATTCTCTTACACTTAACAAGCTAATTTTTGCAAATCAATAAATGACACAGATCGACCAATCAACTCACCACATACACTGTTCTACTATCACCAAGGTACCATCTTTCCAACAATGTCACCAGTGCCCTTACTTCAAATGAAATCCCTTTTTTTCACACAATAAATATGATTTTATGTACAAGGATTCATTCAACAATCACGCTCAGTAGTAACTTCAATTACAAGTAGTCCTCAAAACCATAGGCTTGTCCTTATTTTCACTGCTTAGACTCTCCAACTAGGTTCTAGGATCACTATAGGACTTTCTTGGCTTGTAACGTAGGCTCAGGGTCAGGTGTGGTACATTTGGGTACTTTTAGTGACTTTCTACCCTCCTTGACATTACATTAGGCTTTTCTATCTCTCTTGGCCCTATTTTTGACATCCTACCTTTTTCTCCTATTTCCCTTGATTCTTTTCCACCATTGATGTGACTTTCGACTTTGTAGCTCTTTTATTCTTCACTTTTCTTCTTTTTTCTTCTTTTTCTTGCTTTTTATTCTTTTCTTTAGTTTTTCTCTCTTTGTTTTGCACAAAGTCACATCCCTTTTTTTATTTTTCTTTTTTCAACACCAAACTCTTTCATACCCATTTTTCCTTAGATTTCCCCTTTCATAGCCACCCTCAACTTAAGGAATTTCTGTTAGTTGAGGTGCACAATACCCGATGTTGGATTTGGGCCAAGATTGAGGTCACTTTTTGCATTATCCACCCTTAACTTAGGCTTTTCACCTAAGTTGAGGTGCACATGTCCAAGGAGGGACCGGGGCCAAAACAATAGATTATGGGTAGGTGAGTTACGGGTTTAGAAAGAGATGGTCTCTTTTAGGCTCAAAGTATTTGGATCAACAGGAACATTCATTTTCATTTGGTCGGATTCTTTTAGGCATTTAGTGGACTATTCAGAACAATGGCCTATGATCACTTCCTTGCCTCTAGAGTAGATTATCTTCGCAGGACTAACCGGGCAAGTTCTAAATTCGCACCACATGTTTGAACAACCAACTATTCTCGCACACTCTTGGCACACAGTTCCATTATCAGATTATCAGATTATCCAGTTCAAGTTTTTAGCTTAAGTCATGAAATCAAATTTCTCATTATCATGTCATACTCAGAGCCAAGACATTCAACTTATTCTAGTCTACAACTTTAGCACATATTTCAATATCTTTGGACGGGTATCATTTTTTCAACACCCTCATGCCATCATGCTTATACTATCATTCTTTATCATGCTTCTACACATACAATCCTAAACATGCCGGTTCAACAAAAATTAAGCAATCTCTTGGGGAAAAAGAACACAGGCAAGAAAAGCCCAAGAGAGGATTATGAGTTGGGTTACCCAGACTTCACCCTATCACTCACATTCCATTTACCCCACCCCCAACAAAAAATAGGTGCAATTGTCCCCAATGCATACAAAAAGTAGTAAAAATTAATGGATTTGGGTGAAGCAAACCTATGGTACTTAGCGCCGAAGATTCATCAACAAGTGGGTGGGTCCATTTTCTCGAATTTCTCTACAGCAACAGTGAGGTCACCCTCAGTAGTGCCCGCATCTTTGGTCACAACACCCTTAGTAGTGCTATCTGTCGATCTCACCACACCCCCAGTGGTGCTCACATCCTCCGTCACAATAGGCAGATCCTCCGAAATGGGCATAGAACTCGATGCCCCAGCAACCATCTCACGGGCCCTCTGTTGCCTCAATTTCTCATCTATTATGGAGGTATTTTGTCCCTTTTTCTCCTGCTGCGCTGCCTCTTGCTAGCCTTTTGCTCCTCCGTGAGCTCAGTTTTATGACTAGATCGGTGCCTCTTACCTTGGGCACGTGCAGACTTGGGCTGCTCCTTCGCATCATCTCCACTGAATAGTGCACCCAAGACTGTATCATCGCCTAATGCAGAGAGTGCAACCTACGGCTAAACAACTGGTATGGCAAGGTTGGCGTCAAAATTGGCCCGGAGACTAGCTAGCTCGGTTCGAAAAGAGGACATATCAGTAGTAGGAGCTGGCCTCTCTAAACCTCTCAACTCAAAGGCATCGAGCCTCTTATGAACTGCTTGGACCTTTTGGTCCGTTTTCACCTCCATCCTCTTTTCTACACTCTCTTCAGACTCAGCAATCAACTTCCGCATCTAGGGCTTAATATGGTGCAGCAAGGTAGCCATCTGAGCCTCTAACTTCTGGACTCGGGCCAGTGGTATAACATTGGCTCCAGAAGGTGTAGTGGCTCTAGATGATCTCAGGGCCTGGCTAGCAGTCTCTGAGGAGGAAACTAAGGTATCATCATTATGGGCTGGAGGGGCAGGGTCTTCACCCTGCATCTTCTCCACCGCATCTACTAGGTCAGTATTCTCTGGTACATCGACCCGTGGCCCTCTGCGTGGTGCTGGTACATTTGCGTCATCCTGAATCAACATAATATCTAGAGTTCTTGTTTCATGAACTAATTTGTCTCACTACCATATCGACACTATAAAATCTCTGCATAGCTGAAATATCATACACGGGAACAGGTAAGTAGTAGTGGTATTTAAAGCCCTCTCATGAATATCTACTAATAATATGTGGGAAAAGTCTATCTCCAGCCCTGCCACCAATGCTGAAACCATGACCGCTTTATCCCACGTCACCAAATTATCATCCTTGGCCACCAAGTTCAGGGTGGACTTTCGAATGCCCAGTCGTGGTGTGGCGACCCACTCCGCACGCTCTCCATCTATAGCGATGTGCCTAGCGAGCCATAGTAACAAAGCCTCCCTATACTCAGCATTTTGGGTGCAGGCTCCACTCTGCGCTGTATCCCATCTATAGTCAAATTTGGTCGTGTTTAGCGCCCAAGTGTGATCAGGGCCAGGACCGTAGAGGAATCGGTTGATGGTCGCATAAGAGATATCCATCCACTCTCACTTGTGAAGCTTAAATAGGTGGTGAATGTCGGGCATGGTGTGTAGTTTCCCCTTGAGGACTCTGCCCTCCTTAGTAATAAGTCGGGCCATCCTTTTTTTCTGATTTAGCATTTTGGCATACCAGTAGATCTGCCACTGCCCCTCAACACACCATCTACTTGGTTCCCCTTCCACTGGATAAGGGTTAATGTTTCGTGGAACCGGGACTTCTTCCGAACTAGAGGCCTCATCAGACGAGGCAACTTGGTTATGTGTACTTGAGCCGGTGGTGGAGCTGGACGCAGACCTTGAGGCAGACCCTATAGCAGAATCGGAGTAGGAACCCTCTCCAGACCCGGAAGCAGACCCAGTCGATGACCCGATCAGTGTGTCATCCTTATGAGACTGGGAGATACTGACTACATCGGTGACCACCTTTTGGGGTGTGTTCCTGGTAGACCGGGGTGTAGTTGGGGATGTCCTCGTGGTTGGTAGGACATATGCAAGATCCTTCTCCGCATCGGTGTCCTCTTCAATCATCTTTAAAGTTGGGGCAAAAGATTTGGACTTCCCCTTCTTGGTGTAAGTTACTTGCTTCTTAAGTGCCATAGTACCTGTGTAGGAGTAGTTAGTACCCAAAACAAACCTAAAACACACTCGAAACAATTTTAGAACTAGCAACGAACAAATTGAAAGATAAAAAAAATTTGGCAGTAAGTTACAGTGGCCACCTACGGTCCGTAGGTAGACTTACTGTCCGTAGAACCCCTCCGTAGCTCAGAGGTACCAAAAAAGTTGGTCTCTATTGGAAACTACGGACATGTAGAACTGTCTGTAGATTGATCTATGGATCGTAGTCTACATCCGTAGTTTCACACTTGGTGAATTTTGCCAAGTGCTTACATCTTCGAACTTGATCTACGGTCCATAACTTGACTTACAGTCCGTAGATAGGGTTTGTGCTAGCTCTCAGATGTGCCTCAATTTTGAATCCCATTTTCAAGCCAATTGCCATATTATCCTAGTCTAATCATGCATTCCAACATAACTCATGCTAGTTTGTCATTCTAAGGGTTCCAATTACTCAATTTTATAATAACTTCAAGACAAGATGTGGAACCCTAAGTCAAAACTTAGATATGGACTATTTATTTGCACTGAATTTATGCTATAGCTACACATAATCACTGACCATCATCCCAAGGGTGTTAGTACTCCAAATTTAGCATGCATTTATAGACGGTTAACTACCCAAGGTCAAGACCCAACTCCCGACTTTCTATAATCAATCTATGAACTAAAATTCAAAGTGAGGGGAAAATCTATTACCTTACAAGTAATAAGGAGTGGTCTGATTGTGTGACGACACTGTGATTCAAATATCACAAACAAAAGTCACCTACTTGCACTAGACCCGGACACCGAAGTTTGAAAAATGGGGTTTAGAGAAATTTGGGGGAAAAAGAAAAGTGAATTTGGAATATGGGGGATGAATTTAATGTGGGTGATGATGTATTGATGGTGAGAATGAGTGATTTGAGGGATTTGGGAGGTGGAGAAACGGTTAGGGAGGATTTAGAAGAAGTGGGAAATGATTTGAAAGTGGGGTTTTTTAAATTAGAGGTCGTCCGGGTTGGGTCGGTCAAGCTAGGGTTAGACCTACGAGACCACGCTTACCGTCCGTAGGTCGATCTACGGTCCGTAGATGGGGATCGTAGATCACCTTCACACTGTAAAATTTCAGACACTTACCTGGGATCTACGGACGCCATTTATGGTCCGTAGAATGAACTACGAACCGTCGATGGGGTTCGTAGACTTCTGCACCAGACCATTTTCTGCAAATTTTTCCTTGCGCACCTGCACATGTAGCAACCATTAGGCCATTCTTTTTACATTTTCTGGACACTTTTTAGACACGGACCCTTTGCTATATCTAGCCAACACTAACCAAGAAATTAAAGCACCTATCTAATTGAGTACAAAGACATAATTAACCAAAGAAACTACTTGATGCAAAACAAAACCTATAGTTGGCTAGATTGTATGTCTTGGGTTACCTCCCAAGCAACACTTGATTTAACGTCACGTCACGACGCAGGACTATTGATTACTAAGACTTTATCAAGATAGTAGGCCTCAAAAACCTCTTGCACACTCTCTGTGTTTCCCAGATAGATCTTGATCCTTTGTCCATTTACCATGAACCTCGTTCCTTCACTATTCTAAAGCTCAACCGCACCATTGGGCAGCACCTTCGTGATTAAAAATGGCCTAGTCCATTTGGACTTGAGTTTGCCCGAAAATTAGTGCAACTTAGAGTTGAATAGAAGCATAAGATCACCCACAACAAATTCTCGCTTTTCAATTCGTTTATCATGATACCTCTTCATTTTCTCTTTGTACAAGGCTGAACTTTCATACGCATTTAGGCGAAACTCATCAAGCATATTAAAGTCATTTAACCTTTAATTTGATGCGGCTCCCCAATCCAAATTAAGCTTCTTCATCGCTCACATGGCCTTATGCTCTAACTCTACTGGTAAGTGACAAGACTTTCCATATACAAGTTGGTAGGGAGACATACCTAAAGAAGTCTTGAATGCGGTGCGATAGGCCCATAGAGCATCATCAAGCTTCCTTGACCAATCCGTTCTATTGGCATTCACAGTCTTCGCCAAAATCTATTTGATCTCTCTGTTGGACACTTCAACTTGCCCACTAGTCTGCAGATGGTAACGAGTGGCTACATTGTGGTGGACGCCATATTTCTCAAGTAGCGCTTTGAACAACTTATTACAAAAGTGGGAACCTCCATCGCTGATAATTTCCCTAGGTGTACCAAATCTGGAGAAGATATTCTTTTTGAAGAATGCGGTGAGCGCAACTACTTCCATCCATTTCGACACATAATCAACCGCAACAAGAATATACTTCATCCCATGTGAGCTCAAAAAGGGACCCATGAAATCAATGCCCCATACATCAAACAACTCAATCACCAATATCAGATTTATAGGAAGCTCCTGCCTCTTTGAAATTCCTCCTTCTCTTTGGCAATGGTCACAAGACTTGGCGAAATCATGAGCATCTTGGTAGATGGTGGGCCAATAGTACCCACACTACAAAATTTTATGCGCAGTCCAAACTCCACTATGATGCCCACTAACAGGCGATGAATGACACGCCTCTAGTATTCCCATCATATCGACCTCTGGCACACAACAATGAATAATCCCATTGGCCAACTACGATACAAATAGGGCTCATCCCAAAAGAACTTCACATCATGAATAAAATTTTTCCTTTGGTGAGAAGACAAATCCGGAGGCACCAAATCGCTTGCCAAGTAATTAGCAAAGTTTACGAACCAAGGAATCAAATCATGAGAAGCAGCCAATACTTGTTCATCCGGAAAAACATCATTGATTTTAGCCCTATCACCAAGCTTTTGCATCGCCTCTTCCTCTAATCTAGACAAGTGATCGGCAACTTGATTTTCAATCCCCTTTCTATCCTTCACCACAAAGTCGAACTCTTATAGCAACAATACCTATATAATCAACTTTGGTTTCAATCCTTCTTTGACATCAAATACCTCAATGCAAAGTGGTCAGTATGCACTATGACCTTAATAACAAGCAAGTAGGATCAAAATTTTTCGAATGCGAAAACCACCGCAAGAAGCTCTTGTTCAGTTACCGTATAGTTCTTTTAGGCCACATTTAGAGCATTGCTAGCATACTAAATAGGATGGAGAATTTTCTCCCTACTCTGTCCCAATACCACACCAAGCGCCACTCCACTCGCATCACACATTACCTAAAATCCGATGACCTAGCACTATACCTTCTTTCACCATAAAATGACACTTCTCCCAATTGAGCACTACATTGCAGTCCTCACACCTTTTAAGCACCTCAGCCAAATGATCCAGACAATGATCAAAAGAGTAACCCACCACCGATAAATCATCCATGAACACCTCAATAGTGTCCTCCACCATTTCAGAGAATATTGACATCATACAACGTTGGAAAGTTGCAGGGGCATTGCACAACCCAAATGGCATTTGTTTGAAAGAGAATGTCCTATAAGGGAAAGTGAATGTGGTCTTCTCTTGGTCTTCCGGAGCTATAGAAATTTGATTGTAGCCTGAATAACTGTCAAGAAAATATTACCAACCTTTACCCACCAGTTTATCCAGCATCTGATCCATGAACGATATAAGGAAATGGTCATTTTCTGTCCAAGCATTTAACTTTCGGTAATCCATGTAGACTCTCCATCCAGTCACGGGCCGCATCGAAACAAGCTCGTTTCTCTCATTAGGAACCACAATAATCCCACCTCTCCTGGGCACGCACCGAACCGGATACACCCAACTACTATCGGCAATGGGATAAATAACTCCGACATCCAACCACTTGATGATCTCCTTTTTAACTACCTCTTGCATAGGTGGATTTAATCTTCTTTGGTGCTCAATACTAGTCTTGTGATCCGGCATGAGTTGGATTTTATGAGAACAAATACCGAGGGGATCCCAATAATATCCGCAATAGTCCACCCAATGGCGCGCTTGAACCTCTTCAATACGGCAACCAAACACTCTATTTGTCGCCCATTCAAATCAGCCGCAATAATGACCAGTAAAGTATCATCTTTTCCTAAGAACACGTACCTCAAATGCGGTGGTAGAGCCTGAAGCTCTAATTTTGGTGCCTCCTCAACAGATGGTCGTGCAGATGGGGACTCATAATTTTTCATGTCCAACTCCAACTTCTTTAGTTTTGACCAATATTCACACTCATCAAGTGTTGCGACCAGCTTATCATACTCTTCAATACCATCATTGTCGAAGTGCATCATAACCACTGCTAATACCTCAACACCCAGTCTCTCCTCAATCTTCACCTCAGAAACACTTTTAACTCTATAGGTTATCGCCGATACCGATTTAAGGTCACTACTTTGCTTCATAGACCTACAAATATTGAAAGTTACCTCTTCATTGTTCAGTCTGAATTTCATCTTCCCCTATTCCATATCAACCGAAGCACTCCCCGTAGCTAAAAATGGTCTACCAAGAATGATGGGAACCTCAAATCAACCTCGCAGTCAAGAATCACAAAATCTGCCGAAAAGATGAACGACTCCACTTTCACTAGTACATCATGGAGCAAACCTATGGGCCTCTTCACAGTTCTATCAGCTATGAGCAATCGCATCACAGGCGGTTTTGGATCTCCCAAACCTAACTTTTTGTAAATCGACAATGGCATCAGATTAATGCTAGCCCCAATATCACACAATGCCTTAGCAAAATGTAACAACCCGATGGTACATGGAATAGTAAAGGCACCAGGATCCTCTTTCTTCTGCACAAGGGACCTAACAACAATAGCGCTACAATGTTGCAATCTATCATCATCCTCAAAGCTCACGACCCTTTTCTTGGTGACCATATCCTTCATAAATTCTGCATACCCAGGCGTTTGCTGCAAAGACTCTATCAACGGAACATTGATGGAAAGCTGCTTTAACATGCTAATAAACTTGCGGTATTTGCTTTCTTCAGTCTTTTTCACTAACCTTTGTGGGAAAGGGTGTGGAGGTCTGGGTATGGGAAAAACTTTTTGAGTTACCTGCTCTTCCTTCTATGTTGCATTCTCGGACTCTCCAGTCACCTCAACCACATCATCATATTTACTAGCATCAGTTTCTACCCCAGACGGCATAGGTGGATCAATGGTCTGCTTACCTCCTCAAGTCGTGACTGCTATGCAATGTATACTATTCTTTGGATTTTGGATAGTATTACTAAGAGAAGTGCCAAGTTGACGTGGGTTTACTGTAGTCAACAACTCAGTCATTTGTAGCTCAAGATGCTTGATCGACAGTGCGTGGGCGTCAACTTTTTGACCAATACCAGACAAGTCATTTCGCATCTCCTTCACATTCTCATCAGTTGTGTTAAACCTCCTCATCATTTTCTTCATCCTATCCTCGATACGTGCCCTAGGAGTAGAATCCCAATTTTGAGGAGGAACATAACATCCAGCCTGACCGTTTCTGTTACCATAGTTGTTTCGGTTGTAATTGTTGTCACGATTGTAGTTCCCATTCTCTTCAAAATAATACTCCTCTGTTGGTGGTGGAGTTATAGTCAAATAGTTCACATCATTTACCTTCTCCGCTCCTCCAGTCACATGCTTTAACACCAACCCTAGTTCAGTTCTCATATGTGCCATCTCCTCGCGAATCTCATCTGCGGGATTGTTGTTTGTAGCTTGAACGACAAATGTGTTCCTCCCAGTGTCTGACTTTCTAGTGCTCCAAGCTTTATTATTTCGAGATATCTTCTCCATTTTCTCTGTAATTTGTGCAAAAGTGCTTCCCCATACGAACCTCCCGCAATAGTATCAAGCACTGCCTTACCATTATCATCCTGTCCTCGGTAGAAGTACTCCTTCAGCGACTCATCATCAATACGGTGATTCGGGACATCCCTCAGGAAGGCAGTAAACCTATCCCAAGAACTACTTGCAGCCTGTCCATATAATGCTACAAAGTTGTTGAGTTTATCCTTCTTGTTCAACTTCTTGGACACTGGAAAGAATCTTGCTCAATACACCTCTGTCAACTGCTCCCATGTATAGATTGAGTTGTAAGGGAGTTCATTGAACCACACACCAGCATCTCTAGTTAATGATAGGGTTAACACAAGCAACCCAATGACGTTCATATCCCAATCTGGTCGACCTATACAACTTTTGCAGACATGATTAAGTTTGGCTATGTGAGCATGTGCATCATCCACTGGCAATCCCGCAAACAAGCTCCTAGTTGTAATCATCTGCATCAAGCTACTAGTCACCACAAATGTAGGCCCCTGAGGTAGAGGCGGTAGGACAAGAGGTCGATCAGAATTGGCAATATTAAGGTTGGCCCTGAAATTTTCATGCAGATGTGGTCCTTGTGGTTCCTGATTTTCGTAACCTCTTCTATCCTGGACTTCAAAGTCGAATTCTTGAAATAATAACACCCATCTTATTAACCGTGGTTTAGCATCTTTCTTTGCCATTAAGTACCGCAGGGCTGCATGATCAGTGTGAACTACCACTTTGGTGCCAAGCAAGTATGCCTGGAAAATCTCAAATGCATATGCCACCGCAAGTAGTTCTTGTTCCGTAATAGTGTAGTTATGTTGAGCACCATTCAATGGTTTGCTTGTGTAATAGAATGGATGGAATAGCTTATTACTCTTTTTTCCCAAAACAAAACCTAACGCCGTACCACTTTCATCACACATCACTTCAAAAGGTGCCAACCAATCAGGCTAATAATCACCAGGGTAGAGACCAACTTCTCTTTCAAACACTTGAAAGTTGCCATACATGTGTCATCAAAGCTAAATTTCACCTCTTTATCCAAAAGATTGCACAATCGTTGTGCGATTTTTGAGAAGTCTTGGATGAACCTCCGGTAGAAACCGGCATGTCCCAACAAACTACGAATGCCTTTTACCGAGAATGGTGGTGGTAGCTTCTTAATTACCTCAATCTTTGCCTTGTTAATCTCTAGTCCCTTTTGAGATACTTTGTGACCCAAACCTATACCTTCCCTAATCATGAAGTGGCATTTCTCCCAATTTAGGACTAGATTAGTTTGCACACATTTTTGAAGGGCCTTCCCAAGGTGTGCTAAGCATGTCTCCAAAGTATTGCCCATAACAGAGAACTCATCCATGAAGACTTCCATTTCATCTTCCATTATGTAAACGAAAAGAGACATCATGCAACGTTGAAACTTCGTTGGGGCATTACACAACTCGAAAGGCAAGCTTTTGAAAGCAAAATTCACATAGGGACAAGTGAAAGTGGTTTTCTCTTGATCTTCTGGTGCAATATTGTCACGACCTGAATCTAAACCCCGGATGCGACACGGCGTACTCGACCCCGAAGGGGTCTGATACAAGCCTCTTAGCATTCATAACATTCGATATATAGAAATAGTGTGGAGTTTAAAACTTTCTTTATGAATCCAACATCAAAATATTCATCTAAAAGCAAGCGGAAGTCTACATCTCACATGGCCATCTTAGACAAAACTTTAAACAAGAGTAGGGACACGACCCTTTACAATGGAAATCTAAAATAGTATATTACATGAAAGAACTAGAAACATAAGAGTTCTTGTCCTCAATCTGTGAGGACATACCAAAAGATGTCTTGGAAGAACTCTATTCCAAGCTTCAACTAGGAAAATCAATCACTTGCCGGAACCTACACTTGTAGTAAAAACAGCAAGAATATATGGGTTAGCACAATAAAGTACTAAGTATGATATCCATGCAAAAACATGCTTAAAAATGACATTTTTGGTTGAAAGTCATGCTTTTATGTCATTTGTTAAAACTTCATGAACATTGACAAAATAGGCATAATATAAGTCACAACCAACATATAAATCATTACCTTCACATTAAGCCTTCACCTCAAGTAACCCTCAAGCTATACCTTGTGCAATGTATGGATAGTGTCCCATACCACAACCCACACCCAGGTACCACCTTAAGGTCACCAAAAGTGAACTTACCAATCATCCTTTCCACCTTTACACAATAGTCATACATAAGAGACATAAACATTACGTAAGTCATATCATCATATTAAGACCAACATTTAAGACAACTCTAAGTCATACTTGTGCAATGTGCAAGTAGCATCGCATACTACTACTCACACTAAGCACTCCTTTGAAGTCACCATAGGCAAGGCACATACATATACAATAAGTCATGACAAAGAAGTAACTCATAATACAATCCAAGTATAGCATGCATCTTTATATTTAAGCATATAAGTCAACCTTATTCATTAACTTCATTTAGAACGCATTCACACAATAGTCATTAAGACTTAGAGAACTCACTATGACCCTCTCAAAGCCTACTCGTGCAATGCATGGATAGTATCCCATACTACAACCCACACTTTGTAGAACTCCTCAAGAAACCATAATGCACATCTCACATGATGGGAATAAGCGTTTAACTGACATAGACCATGAGAGCTAGATGATGGAATCCGGTGTCATATGGCCCCACACCATAATGCCTAAGGTTGACCGGTAACATTAGCTTTGGCTAGAATCCACTAGCTATTATCATATGTGGGCACATAGTTATGGGATAGGAAGATGTTCCTTGGAACTCTAACCTAACATTGGGAGAGTTTCCATCTAACCATATCCACTCGGTGCTTAGCCTATATTACCATAGATTATTTCATTCACATTACATTAGTGTACTAGGGAAGAATGTCATTGGCCTATCAACCCATGTTACATCATTATACAAGGAAGGAATGCTATAAGCCTATAAATCCATGGTACATTCAAGGATACCTCTAGAGTCCTCATGAAAAGAATTCCACAAGCCTATCGATTCATGGTTCCTCATTACATGCAAATACTCATGAAAGGAATACCATAAGCCTGTTGATTCATGGTATATTGACTCATTAAGAAAGGAATTCCATTAGCCTATCGATTCTAGAGTCTTCATTACATTAGATCATTTAAGAAAAGAATGCCTTAAGCCTATCAATTCATATCCATCAAGTCAAGACACGTTCATTACTGATATATGAAAGGAATGTCATAACCTATCGATTCATATTCATCAAATCGAGACACATTCATTATACAAGAAAAGGATGCATACGCCTACCAATTCTAGATTCAACACTCATTATTGAAATCCTTCACATTCTATCATCATCATTCATTAGTGTCAATTGAGAATACACTATCAACAATAACCCATTTACATTCTATACATGATCATCATTCTATCATTGAAATCACATGCACGTCTTTCACATTATAAGAATACATAGTAATTAAACACCTCCACCTTTCAAGTGGAACAATAGCTCAAGCACAACTCTACAACAATAAGTAATTAGGTCATAACTTGCCCTTTCAAGCCCATGATGACAATTCATCATCTCACCAACAATTTACCATAATTAAGGCATAGATATTGATAAAATTCAATAACCCAAAACAATTTAGACAAATTCCATTCATGAGCTTTCATAATCATTAAACCCACTTCATAATGGCACAATTTAGGAATTGAGAGAATTCATGGGTTGATAGAGTATTTTCATCATAAATCATCAGTTAAACACTAATACGATCATAATTTGTCACTAGAAACCATTTGAAAACGTTTGATGAAAGAACCCGTGAGATTGAGTAAAACCCTAGATTTTTCATACTTTGAAATCACCTTTGAATTACCTCCTTGAATGAAAAGTTAGACAAGGATCAAGACTACCATACCATTCTATTGAATCCCCATGAAATAAGAGGAAGAAACACCTTGAATCCACAAACCCTAGCTTCAATGGCTCCTGTCTTCTTCCTTGAGTTTAGAGAGAGAAATCTTTAAGAGTAGATGGATCTTCTTTTAATTCTATTTGGAGCGACTTAATTGAAAGGATTTAAGTCTAATAGGGTTATATAGTTGCTAGGAAAGGAATAGAATAATGTGGACTCAACTTTGGAAAAGAACTAAGGACCCACAATGTTAAAACTTAAAAATTTACACCCTGCTCGTCTAAGCTCGCCCTTTGGACCCCTAGTCTCACCAAGGGCACTAGGCGACTCGCCAAGGTCACCCTTGGATCACCCAATTTTCCAATGAGCTCATTAAAGGGTCAGTTCACTAGGCGATATAGAGGACCAACGGAAGATTCACCAACCAGCTTGGTGATCTACGACTTACCTCACCCTTTGTTCCAGAACCTAGGCCAATGGGACATCCCATTGGGCGATCACAAGGGCACAAGGGTGACTCGCCTAACCCTTTGGGCGATCAAGCATCCCCATCGCCAAAAGGTCCCTCAATGAACATGGTTTATTCCACTCAATCTTCCTAGCCTAGGCCCTTGCTTGCAACCTAGGCTTCCTCCTTGCCCAATTAAGTTCCAAAACAGCCTAGACATCAACTTAAGGTCACACTATCCCACACGACGAGCCTCTAGTTCAACCTATCATTTTGCGAGTCATTACAATATCCCCCACTT
The DNA here is from genome assembly GCA_036250505.1 of Solanum acaule. Classification (NCBI taxonomy): domain Eukaryota; kingdom Viridiplantae; phylum Streptophyta; class Magnoliopsida; order Solanales; family Solanaceae; genus Solanum; species Solanum acaule. The sequence continues at coordinate 15,595 of JAJOOR010023952.1, forward strand.
AGGAACATTCTCCTCGAATGACACTTTAAACACTTGAAAGGAAAAATGACTCAAGACAAGCAGCCTAACAATCATAACACATCAATATAATGAATAAACCATAGGAGGAAACTTCAACTTCATATCAATGAACTCAATGCATTTCAAGAAAGTAGGAACTACTTCTACAAACTCATTATGCACCAAAACATAACATTTCTCATTTAGTTGAAGGAACTTCCTTCTCCAAATCACATCATGCTCATCATAACATCACTAGGAAATTTATGCAACTCTTTCAAAAACACATTTAAGCATGTATAACAAGTCAACTGATGAAGCATTTAGATAACTTATTATAGATGAACATCAATATGAGGAACAAAGTCCATGAAAACTCATCTACTCATATAAACATAAATTTCATCAAACCATGCATAACATAAGAAGACCATGGAAACTCATAATCACACATGACTCCAAAACATGAAACAAGCTACAAGGAACTCTTGCTCTCAAGCTTGAATAGGAATAAGAGGAAAGAGATAAGGATATCAACACTCTCAAAAACTTTACTATTCAAAATACCATCACCCACTTAGGATAAACCCCAACTAAGGCTATCATGAAAAACAACATAGGAACCTCATCACAAGAAAAAGGAACTATAACTTACCAGTACCTTCATCCAGATTATCTCCTTTCCTCTTTGGCTTGAAGTGCATAGAAATGGTTCTTCTTTGGAGTATTAGGATCCGGGCCAACATAAGAAGCTTGTTTGGCCTCCCTTCCTCTAGCCGTAACAGTAGGACAATTTCTCACTTGGTGATCATGCTTTCCACAATCATAGCACCCACTAGTACTAGCTAGGCATTTTCCATGTTGCCTCTTCCCACAAGTGGTGCAAATCGGTTTAGAAAGTGGAGGTCCACCACCTTTCTCCTCATTAACCTTTGGACAACTAGAAGAATCTTGGTTTGGATCTCTCTTCTTAAACCTAGGTTGGCCTTGCTCATCGGACCTACCCCTCTTCAACTCTCTACTTTTCCTCTTAAGTTTGGACTCCTCAATAGATTGAGCATACACCATAAGCCTAGAAATATTCATATCATCATGGATCATCGCCGTACAACACTTTTTCTCAACTAGGTTGGATATACCCGTCACATATATACTCATCTTAGCCCTAGGGTTAGACACCAAGGATGGAGCATACTTAGACAAGAGGGTAAATTTCAAGGAATACTCTTCCACACTCATGCTACCTTGCTTAAGGTTGATTAATTCCTCAACCTTACACTCCCTCTTTTCACGGGGAAAGTATTTACCAAGGAATACTCTCTTGAACTGCTCCCATTTTATAGGACCCGCTTCTAAAGGCCTATTGCTTTTCCATTTAGTGAACCACACTTAGGCAACCTCTTTCAATTGATAGGAAGCCAACTCCGCTTTCTCCCTAGAAGTTACCCCCATAGCATTGACTATTTTATATACTTCATCCAAGAATCCTTGGGGATCCTCTCCCGCTCTAGAACTAAGAAATATCGGAGGATTCATCCTTACAAAGTCTCTCAACCTTGAGGCCACGGTACTCTCATTAGCATTCACCCTAGGTCCCACATCTCGGTTAACTTGAGCCGTCATGGCTTGGGCTAGGGTTAGAAAAGCCAACCTAATCTTTTCATTGGTCATGGCCGGGGGATCCATCGGAACTTCATTCTATTGAGGAACTTGGCCACCTTGAGGACCTTGGGGAGGAACTCCCTCATTCACATTCTCCTATTACACTCTCCTTGCGGGCATCCTTCTTGTATTCATATACTATAAACACAAGAGAAGGATTAGGAAAAGGACAAATATAAAGCTAAACTCTAAGGAACGACTTCAAGAATATGAAAGATGTGTAACTTTCTAATGTCCAATAGCCTCTCACTCATAGATGTGTCGCGACTCACACCGATGAACAAGATTCTTCTAGACATGGCCTGTGAGAAATCAATCCTAAGACCATTCCAAAAACCTTATACTCTGTTACCAAGTTTGTCACGACCCGAGTCTAGACCCCGGATGCGACACGGCGTACTCGACCCCAAATGGGTCTCATACAAGCCTCTTAGCATTCATAACATTCCATATATAGAAATAGTGTGGAATTTTAAACTTTCTTTATAAATCCAACATCAAAATCCTCATTTTAAAACAAGACGAAGTCTACATCTCAGATGGCCATCTTAGACAAAACTTTAAACAAGAGTAGGGACACAGCCATTTACAATGGAAATCTAAAATAGTCTATTACATGAAAGAACTAGAAAAATAAGAGTTCTTGTCCTCGATCTATGAGGACATACCAAAAGATGTCTTGCAAGAACTCTACTCCAAGCTTCAACTAGGGGGAATCAATCACTTGTCGAAACCTGCACTTATAGTAAAAACATGAAGAAAATATAGGTTAGCACAATTAAGTACTAAGTATGATAGCCATACAAAAAACGTGCTTAAAACGGACATTTTTGGTTGAAAGTCATGCTTTTATGTCATTTGTTAAAACTTCATGAACATTGACAAAAGAGGCATAATATAAGTCATAACCAACATATAAACCATTAACCTAACATTAAGCCTTCACCTCAAGTTACCGTCAAGCATAGACCTTTTGCAATGTATGGTGGCGTCCCATACCACCACCCACCCCAAGGTACCACCTTAAGGTCACCAAAAGTGAACTGACCATTCATCCTTTCCACATTTACACAATACTCATACATAAGAGTCATAAACATTAAATAAGTCACATAATCGCATTAAGACCAACATCTAAGACAACTCTAAGTCATAGTTGTGGAACGTGCAAGTAGCATCCCATACGACTACTCACACTAAGTACTCCTTTGAAGTCACCATAGGCAAGGCACACACATATACAATAAGTCATGACAAGGAAGTAACTCATAATACAAACCAAGTATAGCATGCATCTTTACATTTAAGCTTATAAGTCAGCCTTTTTCCTTAACTTCATTTAGAAAACTCTCATACAATAGTCATTAAGACTTAGAGAACTCACTATGACCCTTTCAAAGCCTACTCATGCAATGCATGGATAGCATCCCATACTACAACCCACACTTTGTAGAACTCCTCAAGAAACCATAATGCACATCTGAAATGATGGAAATAAGCCTTTAGCCGACATAGACCATGAGAGCTAGATGATGGAATCCGGTGTCATATGGCCCCACACCGTAAAGACGTGGTCTACTTCCCTAAGGTAGACCGGTAACATTAGCTTTGGATAGAATCCATTGGCTAATATCCAATGTGGGCACATAGTTATGGGATAGGAAGATGTTCATGGGAACTCGAACCTAACATTGGGAGAGTTTTCATCTAACCATATCCACTCGGTTCGTAGCCTACATTCCCATAGATTATTTCATTCACATTACATTAGTGTACTATAGGGAGGAATGCCATTGGCCTATCCACCCATGTTACATCACTACACAAGAAAGGAATGTTATAAGCCTATCGATCCATGGTACATTCAAGGATAGCTATAGAGTCCTCATGAAGAGAATGCCATAAGCCTACGATTTATGGTTCCTCATTACATTCAAATACTCATGAAAGGAATGCCATAAACCTATTGATTCATGGTACATTGACTCATTAAGAAAGGAATGCCATTAGCCTATCGATTCTAGAGTCTTCATTACATTAGATCATTTATGAAAAGAATGCCTTAAGCCTATCAATTTATAACCATCAAGTCAAGACACGTTCATTACTCATATATGAGAGGAATGTCATTGCCTATCTACTCATATTCATCAAGTCAAGACACATTCATTAAACAAGATAAGGATGCATAAGCCTACCAATTCTAGATTCAACGTTCATTATAGAAATCCTTCACATTCTATCATCATCATTCATGAGTATCAATTGAGAATATACTGTCAAGAATAACACAATTACATTCTATACATGATCATCATTCTATCATTGAAATCATATGCATGTCCTTAACATTATAAGCATACATAGTAATTAAGCAACACCACCTTTCAAGTTGATCAATAGCTCAAGCACAATTCTACTGCAACAAGTAATTAGTTCATAACTAGCCATTTCAAGGTCATGATCACAATTCATCATCTCAACAACAATTTACCATAATTAAAGCATAGATAATAATACAATTGAATAACCCAAAGAAATTTAGATAAATTCCATTCATAAGTTTTCATAATCATCAAACCCACTTCATAAGGGCATGATTTAGGAATTGAGAGAATTCATGGGTTGATAGAGTATTTTCATCATAAATCATCAGTTAAACACTAATACGATCATAATTTGTCACTAGAAACCATTTGAAAACGTTTGATGAAAGAACCAATGAGATTGAGTAAAACCCTAGATTTTTCATACTTTGAAATCACCTTTGAATTGGCTCCTTGAATGAAAAGTTAGACAAGGATCAAGACTACCATACCATTCTATTGAATCCCCACGAAATAAGAGGAAGAAACACCTTGAATCCACAAACCCTAGCTTCAATGGCTCCCGTCTTCTTCCTTGAGTTTAGAGAGATAAATCTTTAAGAGTAGATGGATCTTCTTTTAATTCTATTTGGAGCGACTTAATTGAAAGGATTTAAGTCTAATAGGGTTATATAGTTGCTAGGAAAGGAATAGAATAATGTGGACTCAACTTTGGAAAAGAACTAAGGACCCACAATGTTAAAACTTAAAAATTTACACCCTGCTCGTCTAAGCTCGCCCTTTGGACCCTTGGGCTCGCCAAGTGCACTAGGCGACTAGCCAAATGCACCCTTGGCTCGCCCAATTTTCCAGTGAGTTCATTAAAGGGGCAGTTCACTAAGCGATCTAGAGGACCAATGGGCGATTCACCAACCAGCTTGGTGATCTACGACTTAGCTCTCCCTTTGCTCTAGAACCTAGGCCAACAAGACATCCCATTGGGCAATCACAAGGGCTTAAAGGCGACTCGCCCAACCCTTTGGGCGATCAAGCATCCCCATCGCCAAAAGGTCCCTCAATGAACATGGTTTATTCCACTTAATCTTGCTAGCCTAGGCCCTTGGTTTTACCCAAGGCTTCCTCCTTGCTCAATTAAGTTCTAAAACAGCCTAGACATCAACTTAAGGTCACACTAACCCACACGACGAGGCTCTAGTTTAACCTATCATTCTGCGAGTCGTTACAAATATAGATTTGATAATACTCTGAATAACCATCCAAGAAGTAATACCGTCCACGCTCCGTAAGCCGATCGAGCATTTGATCCATAAAAGGCATGGGAAAGTGATTTTTTTAGTTCATGAATTTAACTTCCAATAATCCATGCATACCTTCCATCTGGTTACTAATCTCATAGAAACAAGATCCCCTTTGTCATTTGGGATCACCGTGATGCCACTTTTTTTGGTTAAACATTGCACCAGACTCACCCATATGCTATCTGCAATAGGGTAGAACACACCTGCATCCAACCACTTAACTATTTCCTTTTTCATCGCCTCTTACATTGGTGAGTTGAATCTACTTTGGTGCTCGACACTCTGTTTTTACACACTATCAAGTTAAATCTTGTGAGTGCAAATGCCGGGTGGAATACCCACAATTTCAGCGATAATCCACCCTATAGCCTTGATGTACCTTCTCAACACCTCAAGAAGCAATTTTACATGCCATTCAAGAAAGTAAGCTGCAATGATAACGGGTATGGTGTTGTTTATCCCCAAGAATGCATATCGAATATGAGTGGGGATCACTTTCAACTCAAGCTTTGGTGGCTCCTCCCTGGATAGTTTGGCGGGAGTATTTTCACGATTTTTTAGATCAATATCTAGCTTCAATGGGTTCCTTAAGTATTCACCTAATCCCGATAGAGCAGCTACCACTTTATCGAGCCCTTGAACTTCGGTCTCATCAGAATTTGCAAGAACAACCTCAAGAGATTCACCCATACACATCAAATGGCTCACACTGGCCACGATTTCATTAATTACATCAATAGTTGAAACCACATGAATATCACTTGGGTGTTTCATTGTCTTTCCAAATTAATGAGAATTTCAGCATCAATCTCACAATCAAGAATAACAAAATCAGCCGGAACCCGGCATCTCCAACAATGCTTCCAGTAATGGTAGATTTATAGAAAGTGTCTTCAACACTGATAGGAACTTCTTGAATTTCTCATCTTCATTTTTCTTCTTGAAAAGTTAAGGAAATGGAGGAATTATTTTAGGAAGAGGTTGTACTATCTTTGGAATTGAAGTGGCCTTTCGTTAGCTTTTTGCAACTCTTCGTTGAGGCTTTGCTTATCACTTTCCTCCTTTTCTTTGAGCATATCACTTTTCGGTGCCTGAATGAGCTTCTCTTCCACATCAATATCTTCCTCTTCTTCTTGAGCTCTCACCCCATCATTACCTTTCACATTACCAACCGCTATCTTTCCACTTCGATTCACCACCGCCAAATTTTTGTCATCATCATCCTCAAAATTGTTGGGCATTCAGCTTCACCCCTATCAAATACCTTGGGTTCCAAATGTGCTGAAAGTTGACTTAATTGACCCTCAAGTTGCTTGATTGCATCAGCATAAGAATTCACTCTATTATTCCATGATTAGAAATCAGCCTTCATCTCTTTTAGCATGGCATCCGAGCCTTCAACCTTGTCTAGGATTCGCGACAACAAATCATCCACTCGTAGGCTACTCGAACTACCCTTTCATTTTGGGCTGTCACTTGATTGCGTGTGGTCCTCTTCAAGATTATCTTCTCTCCTCCAAAAGTCATTTTGTAAATTCCAATCTTGATAGTAACGCCTTCACTCTTCTTCCTTATACAAGTTCCAACCTTGATTCCCTCCTAAAGTCTCAACACTCTCCTTACTTCTTTGGGTTCACCCATATTTTCTAGCACCTGTTTTTGTAGCAACTCCATTTGGCATAGAATTTTGCTAATATTATCATCCCTCTCTTTCTCCTTTTAAAGATGTTCTTGCGTCATCCTAAAACAAAAAGGGGAAACTTGGTCCTCTTGAGTGTACTGATGAGTTCACAAATTGGACTTATTTAGGGCTTTAGTTTGATAGATATAGTGTCCTTAAATGCTTATTTGGTCTCAATATCTTATGAAAATTCTTAAGTTTCAGGTATTTGGAGTTTTAGTGGAAGCATGGACACTTTTGCGCAAAAAGGAACAAAAAGGCTGAAAAGAATGAAGAAGATGAAGCCTGAGCATCGCCAAGCACACTTGGCGATTCACCGAAGGGAGCACTTCGCCCTTTGTTCCAGTACGCGAAGCCCTGAAGGAGCAAGATCAAAAAGGCGATGAAAGGAGAAGTCGGCGTTCTGCTAAATAGATCCGTGAAGCAGTACTATGTTACCCAATGACACAGAGCATGACGATGCTGAAGGGTAGTACAAGACGGCGACGAACTACACCAAAGGGCGAATCACCGAGTTAATCGGAGATTCCGACTAACCTCACCGAATGATCCGCCAGAACTATTTTCTGAAGTCTATAAATACTAAACTTATTATTTATTTTAGAGAGTTGAATATTTATTTTAATTTCTAGAATATAATAGTACTTTTTGGATATTTTCTCTCAAGTTTGGAGACGGTTTTTGGGAGACTTGAAGAAAGAAGGATTTCATCTTCCCCAAGTTGGAACTGGGTCTTCTCCATTCTTTTTCCTTTGCTTAAATCAAGATTTAATTTCTTATACCCACTTGATTTTACTATCATTTAGGTGTATTTTGTTATTTCTTGATGTGTGGCTAAAAACCCCATTCTTGGGGTGTGATTTAGCAAATATATGTTGATATTATTGTTGGGTCTTATAGAGTAGATGTAGTTTAATGGTGATTTCACCTTGTGGTTGTGGTTTAGTCTAAAGGGTTAGTAGTTATAGATACAAAGCCACCCATGTGTTTTCAGTTTGCCCGAGGGGGAGGTCGCGAAACCAAGACCACTAGACTGATGGCCTAAGGAGTGGGTCGACATAAGGTTTAGCCCGAGAGGGTGAGACCTAGTCCCATATCCTAACACTCAGCTCGAGAGAGTGAGTGGGGTAAGGTGTAGGCTGGTCTTCATGCGACAAATGGGTGTGAACTTAGTTCCATTTAAAGCTTAGCCTAGTCACTATTCTCTTACAAATTTCTTATCAAAAGCATGTACCCAACTACTTATCTGAACTTGTTTTGTGGTCACACCCCAAGAACTTTTCCCCATACTTGATTTTCTTGTTATTTTAGTTGTTTCTACTACTTATGACAAAACCCCCAATTGATATTTCACACTTTTGTGTCACCCCATCAATTTACTATGTTTTTAATAGTTAATGTCTTTAGCTACGACTAATTAGAACTAAATTTTATTTTTCTATTAATTCTCAAAACCACTCCCTTGGGACACGACCCCAACCCTTGGTTGGGTTACTTTATTATCGACGATCATAGACACTCGTACTGTAGGTTAGTGTCGATGGTCACGATAAGCATCAAAATGGCGCCGCTGCCGGGGAGTGGTTTGCTTGAGAATTTTTAGTTGAATAGAATTTTAGTTCTTCTTAGTTGTAGACTACTTACCTAATTCTTAGTTTTGTCTAGCTTGTTTGGGTGATTGAAATAGGATAATGAGTATACATGATGGGAATGGTGGACTAATGGAGCACCTCTCAGTAGAAGTGATGAGATTCAGGGATTACATCTTGAACTTCAAGCATCTAGAAGGAGAACATTTGCATGAGTCGTGGCTGATATTTAAAACACTATTGATACAATGCCCAACTCATGAAATCCCCAATTTAGTTCTACTGAAATGCTTCTATAGGAGTCTAAATCCCAGAAATAGAGGATTAATCGACCGACTTATGCCAGGTGGTCGTGAGAAATATTCCTATGAGACCACAGCCAAATTCCTTGACCTTGTGGCTAAAACCAGCAATGATACTGAGAAAGACCAGCAATTGATCATTTTGCTAGGTTAGATGGATAACTTGACCCAAAAGGTCAAGGAACTGGAGATGATGTCCAAAGAAAAGTGCAAATGCGGATCACCTATTGAGCAGAGAAGATCTACGGACATTGAAAATAAACATATCAAAGATATGTTATTAATCATTCTTCAAAAGGTAAATGAGCAAGATAGAGTGCTAGAGAAGATCAAGGAGAATGTAGAAGTGCTAAACCAGATGAGCGGTGCTCATGCTAGATCTATCTAGCTATTTCAAACTCTCTTGGGTCATGTAATGCCTCATCTCCATCAGGCAATGGCAAGGGGTTGCCAAATGATGTTTTGGCTAACCCCAAAAGTGAAATTTAAGAACTAACCCGTGTCGTACCACAACGTTAACTAAGGCGCTGTTTGGGAGGCAACCCAAATCCCTTAACTACTTTAATTTTGGTATTTTTGAAATAAAGGTGTTTTGATTTTATAGGATTGGGCATGAAAAACTTGTGAAAAAGTACAGGATGATTTACACAAGTCCAACCGGCGAATCGCCGACTAGATCGGCAATTTCTACCAAGACCGCCGTTTGGATCCTCACTTTGAATGAGGGTCCTGTAAAACTCGACGAGATAGATGAACACTCGGCGGATCACCAAGTAGCGAAGCAAATCCAATTAATGTCACCGAATGGATAGGATCTGGACCAATTATATAAAACCATAGGACTGGACTTTTAAACTTTTTCATTTTCACTCACTCTCAATTTTTGTAAAATCACACCTACTTAGTATTTTCAAAATTCTCACACCTCATAAGTATTTTAGTTGCTTTAGTAGTTCTTGGACCTGTAATAACCTGTTGCCTAGCATCACAGTCTTGACCTGATCTGCCCAAAAGGTTGGTTCTCTGAATTCTGCACTTAATTATGATATTTATGCTCTCATTCCAAGTAATTTTATCCTATGTCATGTGATGTGCCTCTCTGAAAAATATAGGATATTCAACATGCTGAGGTGAGCTCGCCGAATCACTTGGCAGTTCGCCCAAGGGAGTCAATCTCGCTTTTATATTTATACTACTTGTAGTCAGTGTTCTGTAACTCTCGGCCAAAAGAGTTGATTGCCAAATGCAGTCGGCGACTCACCAAAGGTCCCCTTGGTCGCCCTTTGTCTGCATTCCTGAACTTTTCTGTAATGCATACCCGACGGATAAAGTCTTGATCGCCAAAGCAGCTTGGCGATTCACCAATCTAGTCGGCGAGTTTGTCTGTAATTGCATCCCTCTGAACTTGATTTAGTTGTTTTAACTTCTTTTGGATTCTTTGCAGAAATGGATAGATCTAATGTTACAAGAAGAAGCAAGCCAGCTCGAAGTAAAACAAAAGGGATTACAATCAAAGAGGATGCAGACATGTTCAAAAGAAAAGTTTCTAAAGGGAAGGGCAAACACAAGACCTTTGAATTGTCAGATGCGAGCACTGACAGTAAGGGCTTTCATAGAAATGACCCCCACCAATCTAAAAAAAAGATGTGGGTTCTGATAAGGAAGATATGCTAATAGCACAAAGGGTCGAGCAACGAATTAAGAAGCTGAAGGATTCATCCAGGGCCAGGACTTACCAGCCTACCAGTACTACACCTCCAGTTCCAAAGCATGCGATGGTATTAGCAACTCCAGTGCATGGTCCTCCGCCCAAATCTATGAATCAAGTGAAGGCTGAGGAGCAGAGAATTTTTTTGGAGGAAAAGCGTCTGTCCATAGAAGGGATTATAGATAAGCACCTAGAAATAATGGAATATCTGAGATACCACAATTTCCAAATCTTAACCAAACCCCGTGAACCTTATATTCCAAACTGGGTAAGAGAGTTCTACAATACATACAATGCACTAATACCCCGGCAAAAACAACTAGCAGCAGCCTTCATAGAAGTTGACTATGTAGTTGTTAAAAATAAAAGGGTGAAGTGTCATAGTGATGAAATCAACACAGTCCTGGGCATGTCCACAAACATTGGGGATCACTGCCAGTACTTGATTAGACCAAAACAACTGGATGAGATTAAAAAGTGGTTAGCCCCACTAATTGCAGAAGAGACTCTAAAGTGGTTGGAGGAAGGAGTTTCAATTGAAAAGAAAGAACTAAACATAGCCGCAAGGTTCTGGTTCAGTTTTATCAGCAACACAATTATGCTGTCCCAGAATGAGTAGATCCTTCGCCTCGCCAAGACAACTTGCCTTGGTTGCATCATTGAAGAGACTCAGATAAACTTAGGAACAATCATTGTTTCAGAGATACTCATGCATGCAAAGCAGAGCCGAACATCACTTCCATTCCCAGTCTTGATCACAGAATTATGCAAACGAGCCCGAGTGCCTCAAGATACCAAGAAAGATGTGGAATTGATGCCCACAACCTCTACTGATATCTGGAGGATCGAAGACAAGTACCTTAAGGATCAAGAAGAAAGAAAGAAGGCAGCATCAGTGGAGTTAATTAACACAAAATCTTTGCCTGCAAAGGCACCTCTCCATACTCCGGCCCCTTGAAATGACCCAAAAAGTTCTTAAAAATGTGCTTCGAAAGTTACTGGAAACTTGTTTAGCTATATATAAGAAAATCCGTTTCGTTTTTCAAAAATCCAACTTCATATTCTTGTTTAGGGGGTCAAATTGAGTGGAAAATGGGTCTAACCCAAATTTTAGAGCAACCGTATCAAAATCCGAAATTTCCAAGTGAAGCCTTTTTCGAGGGTCTACTTTGGAGGGT
>JAJOOR010023953.1:0-20064 GCA_036250505.1 Solanum acaule
CATGTGTATGATGATGTATGTGGATTTATGTTGTTCCTATGGAACTAAATGTTCTTGAAGTTTCTCTAAAAAGGCATGATACATGGTTTCCAACTAAATGTCCTTTTAAAAGCATGTTTTTGCATGGTTATCATACTTAGTGCATTCTTGTACTAACACCATTCTTCTTTATTTTTTTTTACACCAAGTGTAGGTGGTAGTGGCTAAAGGGCCTTTCCTAGAAATGATGAGCTTGGCTTACTATTCCCAAGTTCGGGTGTGTCCTTAAAGATTCAAGGTCCTTTATGTTAAAGAGTTTCCTTAAGTTTAATGTACTAGATAGTAGTTCTTTTGTATTGTAAGGGTTGTGTCCCTCTTGTGTTGTAGTCGTGTTTTAAGATAGTTACCTTGAGACATAGTATTCCGATTTTGTATTAAAAGTTTTAATAAGGTGACTTTTAAGTCTTGTCTTATATTATGAAAGTTTTAAATTTTCCACTATTTTTCTATGATAAATGCTATGACGAATGCTAAGGGCTTGTATAAGACCTCAGAAAGGTCGAATATGCCGGTAATGACTAGGAGGTGCTCTCGGGTCGTTACAGTGCATTCTTGTACTAACACCATCCTTCTTCATCTTTTTACACCAAGTGTAGGTGGTGGGGTCTAAAGGGCCTTTCCTAGAAGTGATGAGCTTGGCTTACTATTCCCAAGCTCGGGTGTTTCCTTAAAGATTCAAGGACCTTTATGTTAAAGAGTTTCCTTAAGTTCAATGTACTAGATAGTAGTTCTTTTGTAATGTAAGGGTTGTGTCCCTCTTGTGTTGTAGTCGTGTTTTAAGATGGCTACCTTGAGACGTAGTACTCTGATTTTGTATTAAAGGTTTAAATGAGGTGACTTTTTAAGTCTTGTGTTATATTATGGAAAAGTTTTATATTTTCCGCTATTTTTCTATGATAAATGCTATGATGAATGATAAGGGCTTGTATAAGACCACCGAGAGGTCGACTACGCCGGTAACGACTAGGGGATGCTATCGGGTCGTTATAGAAGGAATCCATGGATGAAAACTATCATACCTCAATGCCAAAAGTTTTCCATTAATGGTGGAATTGGAGACTTGCCTTGAAACCCTAGGTTGAACCCTTCTTCTTCTGGAGAGAAATATTTTGGAGAGGATGAACTTGATCTTCTTTGGTAAATTTAAGAGAATGACTTGAATGGCTAAGTTTTGGGGGTTAAAATCACTTATTTAAGGATCCTAGGTATGGGTAAAACGACATAGTATCATAATAAAATAATTAGAAAAAGACCCAACTGACCCTAGCATACAGCTGACGCGAACCTCCAGATGGAGGCCCACACGTGCCGTCAAGGACATCACGGGACTTAGTGGCAGTTGTGGTCTTTGACCAGTGGCTTGGGGGATTCTGCCTCCCCTTCATGGCCACCATCACGACCCGTATGGCTCTTCACGAGCCGTCTGGGTCATCGTGGGAGGAGCCTGCCTTGGGGAGGATACTGTCCACTCCTTCATGGACACACCACGAGCCGTGGTGCCCTTCGCGGCCCGTGAGGGGCTCTGTGAAGGGTTCCTTGGCTCTGTGGAGGGCTGGTGACCTCCCACTCGACTCTCTTTCTAGACTCCTTGATTCTAGGGTGTTACATTATCTCTCCCTGGGGAACATTCGTCCTCGAATGGGATCCTAGATATCATATGAAGAAAAGAATTCCAAACTAGCAACCCATCATGCATGAAATCACATAATTGGAAACATCCGAGGAGGAAACATCAACTCCAAGCTAAAGCATGTTCAAAACATCATATCATGAAGTCTATATGCAACTCATACTCAAATGCATGTAAACATGTAAAAATCAATTAAATTGACTCATTTTCTTAAAACTTAAGCTTTTTCATGACATGCATAATTAAGGAAATCATGGGAATATCTAAGACACATGACACCAAAAGAGTAAACCATGAGGAACTCATTACCTCAAGTTAGAGTAGGGGTAGAAGGAAAGGGATGAAGATATCGGGACATCATATCGGCCTCGGCCTCCGAAGTAGCACCCTCAACTAATTGATTCCTCCACAACACTTTTACGAAAGCAACTTCTTTATTTCTTAACTTCTTGACTTGCCGGTCTCAAATCTCAATCAGAACTTCTTCATAAAAAAGATTCTCCTTAACTCCCAAAAATTATAAGGGAACTATAGATGTCGGATCACCAACACATTTTTTCAACAAGGAGACACAGAAAACTGGATGCACTGATGCCAATTCATTAGGCAATTCAACTTCATAAGCAACCTTACCAACACGTCTCAAAATCTGATATGGGCCTACATATCTTGGTCTAAGCTTCCCTTTCTTACCAAACCTCATCACACCCTTCATGGGTGAGATCTTCAAGTAAACCCAATCATGAACATCAAACTCAAGATCTCTTCTTCTTACATCGACATATGACTTTTACCGACTTTGAGCCATTTTCAACCTTTCTCTAATAAGTCAAACTTTCTCCATAGCCTAATGTACCAACTCAGGACCTATTAGGGCAACTTCACCCACCTCAAACCAACCTATAAGAGATCTATACCTCCTACCATACAATGCCTCAAATAGAGCCATACCAATACTCGAGTGATAACTATTGTTATATGCAAACTCAATCAAAGGAAACTGATCATCCCAATTACCCTTGAAATCAATCACATAAGCTCTCAACATATCTTCCAAAGTTTGGATAGTACACTCCGCTTTCCCATCGGTTTGGGGGTGAAAGGCCGTACTAAGCTTAACATGAGTATCAAGACCCTTTTGAAATGATTTCCAAAACTGAGAAGTGAATTGAGTACCACAATTAGAGATAATGGATAAAGGCACTCCATGCAACTTTACCATTTCCCTCAAATACAACTTAGCATAGTCCTTTGCCGAATAAGAAATCTTGATGGAAATAAAATGAGCCTATTTCATCATTCGATCTACTATAACCTAAATCGAGTCATGTTGTCGTCGAGTGCGAGGCAAACCAACAATAAAGTCCATATTTAAATCCTCCCACTTCTAAGTAGGAATGCTAATGTCTTGGGATAAACCTCCCGATTTCTAATGTTCAACTTTCACTTGTTGGCAATTAGGACACTTAGCCACAAATCCCGCAATATCCTTCTTCATCCCATTACACCAATAGATCTCTAGCAAATCGCGGTACATTTTGGCGGCTGCCGGGTGAATGGAATACCGAGAACTTTGGGCTTCTAACAAGATCTGTTCCCTCAAGTAATCAACATTAGGAACACACAAACGACCTTGATATCTAAGCACTCAATCTCCCTCTTGGGAGAAAGCCTCAACGGACTTCTCAAGCACCGGTTCCTTTAATTCAACCAAAGTTGGATCAAGACCTTGCTTGGCTTTCATATCCACCACAAAAGACAATTCTAAACTATTGTGGACCATAACACCACCCTTAGTGGAGTCCACTAATTGAACACCCAACTGGGTCAATCTATGAACATCTCGGACTAACTCCTTCTTATCTTTTTTAATATGAGCAATACTACCCATAGATAACTGACTAAGATCATACGCCACCACATTCGCTTTATCGGGGTAATAGAGAACACTCATATCATAATATTTCAATAACTCAAGCAACCTTCTTTGGTGAAGATTAAGATCTTTCTGATTAAACACATTCTAGACTCTTATGGTCGGTGAAAACAACTACATGAACACCATACAAATAGTGCCTCCAAATCTTTAAGGCAAAAACAACCGCCGCTTGTTCAAGGTAATGGGTAGGATAATTATTTTCATGAACCTTAAGTTTCCTTGAAACATAGGCAATAACCTTCCCATTTTGCATAAGTAAACATCCTAACCCTATTCTCGAGGCATCACAATAAACAACAAAACCATCAGTCCCTTCCGGTGAGCGAAAGTCAATCTATCCTTCAATTCTTGAAAACTTTTCTGACATGCTTTGGACCATAGGAACTTAGCCTTCTTTTGAGTCAGTGTTGTCAATGGAGAGGCAATAGAATAAAACCCCTCAAAAAACCTTTTGTAGACCAGCTAAACCCAAGAAACTTCTAATATTCGAAGGGGATAAAGGTCTAGGCAAACTCTTGACCGCATCCGTCTTCTTAGGATCTACCTCAATACCCTTACTTGAAATAATACGACCAAGAAAAGCTACTGACCTTAGCCAAAACTCACATTTGCTAAACTTTGCAAAGAGTTGTTAGTCCTTGAGAATTCACAACACAATCTTCAAATGATTGATGTGATCATCCTCACTTCTCGAATAAATCAATATATCATCAATGAACACAATCACAAACATGTCAAGATATTGTCTACACACCCTATACATCAAATCCATAAAAGCGACTGGAGCATTAGTCAAACCAAAAGACATAACTAATAACTCAAAATGACCATATTGGGTTCTAAAAGCCGTTTTTGGAATATCATTTTCCTTCACCCTCAATTGGTGATAACTTGACCGCAGGTCAATCTTAGAGAAGTAACTCCTTGAAGTTGGTCAAACAAATCATCTATCGTTGGGAGTGGATACTTAATCTTAATGGTAACCTTGCTCAACTGTCGATAGGCTATACACATACAAAGAGAACCACCTTTCTTTCTAACAAACAAGACCAAAGCACCCCATGGAGAGATACTCAGTCGGATGAAACCCCTATCCAACAAATCTTTCAATTGTTTTTTCAACTCCTTTAGTTCTACCGGAGCCATTCGGTAAGGAGGAATATAAATAGGTTGCGTATTTGGGAGAAGGTCAATACTGAAGTCTATTTCCCTTTGAGGAGGAATACCGAGTAAATCATCTGGGAATAATTCTTGAACCTCATAACAACGGGACTGACTCAAGAGTAGGGGTTTTAGAATCCATATCTCTCACCCTAACTAGATGGTATATGCAACCCTTAGCAATCATCTTTCTAGCTTTAAGACAAGAGACAAACTTACCCTTAGGCATAGAATTTCCCCCTTTCCACTCTAGGACATACTTATTTGGGAACTGAAACTTGACTAGATGAGTTCCACAATCAATAGAAGCATAACAAGCATGCAACCAATCCATACCAAGATAACATCAAAATCAAGGATATCAAGCTCTACCAATTCAACAAAAGTAACTCTATGGGACAAGGAGACGGGACACTTTATGTAGACCCTCTTAGCCACAATAAAATCATTAATAGCAGTAGAGACAGAAAAAAGATCTAACAATACATTCGGAAGAATATCAAACCTCATAGCCACATATGGCGTCACAAAAGACAAGGTAGCACCAAGATCAAGTAAAGCATAAACATCAAGTTGGAAGACTTTCAACATATCGGTAACCGCATCGGGAGAACCCTCTTGCTCACCACGAGTCATAAGTGCATAGAATCGATTTGCTAAGGAGCATTGGAATTTGAACCACTAGGAGGAGATTGCTTGCCCTCTCTTTTTTTAGTCATAAGCATTAGGAAATCCCTCATCTTATGACTACTTTTACCACAACCAAAGCAGCCATTCGTGCTGGCTAGGCACTTACCCTCGTGCTTCTTTCCACACTTAGCACAAGTAGACATAGGCAATGAAGATCCACTACTATTCCCTCGTTGAGGTTTAGGGTTAGACACCCTCTCTTTATTGAACCTAGGAGGAGCATTGGAGGAAAGGAAAACCTTTGTCGAAATATAGTACGACCATGTCCATTGGACCTTGCATGAGAGAAATTATCATCACCGATTTTAGCCTTCTTTGTCTCCCTAGACTTTTCCTTAAGTTTCTCCTCTTCGATCTGTTGAGCATGAACCATGAGACGAGAAATGTCCATGTCAATAACAAGCATGGCGGTATGACATTCTTTAACCATCATTTCGGACACATCGGAAACAAACCTACTCATCCTTGCCCTAGGATTAACAACCATTGTAGGAGCATATTTTGACAGTGTGAACTTCAAAGCATATTACTTCACACTCATACTTCCTTGACCCTCCCGATCGAGAGGACCCGCATATTCTGGTCTCCTTTCTTTCCATTTGTTGTACCATATTTGAGCAACACCCTTAAGTTGATAAGAGGCCAACTCCGCCTTTTCCACCGACGTCACTCCCATGATCATCAACACCTTGTAAATCTCAATAATTAACTCTTGAGGATCTTCCTCAACCTTAGACCCATGAAACTCTGGAGGATTCATCCAATTGAAGTCCCTCACTCTAGATGTTGTCGTACCCACATTAGGCTTCATGGGAACCAACACTTGGCTTAGGCCGTCATGGCTTGGGCCAACACTTGAAAAGCAACCCTAAACTCTGCATTAGTCACTTGCTCGGCCAAAGGGTCGACCAGAGCTTGAGGATCTTGAGGAGAAGCTTCTTGTTCCATATTCTCCCTCACATTCCTTCTAGCATAAGCTCTTCGAGTAGGCATATCATGTAGAGCATTGGATAAGGATAAGGAGAGAGACTTTATAAAGTTAAACTCTTTCACACAACTTTAGGTAATGAAAAAGTGGAGTTTCCTAAACATCTTGTTGCCTCTCATTCATAAATGTGGCGCGCTTCACACTCACGAATTGGCCCCTACTTGATGTGGCTTATGAGACATCTTAGGACATTTCTAAACCTTGTGCTCTGATTATCAAGTTTGTCATGACCAAAGGTACCCCCTAGGCGTAACATGGTATATAGGACCCCGAGAGGCCCCATACAAGCCACTTAGCATTCATAACATAAGACATAAAATGAATAAGCTATAAAGAAGAACATTCCAAGTCCCAAAAAGTTCTATAAAAGTCAAGCGGAAATCTAAACACTTGTCTCATTAGCCATCTAGTACATATGAATGAAATTGGCCTAGCACATACATCATGTCCAAAACTGAAAGTAAGAAAGAAAACAGGAAACCATGAAAATCCTTCCTCGAAGCATGATGACTCACCAAAGCTCAAACTTTCTCAAATCAACCTCTAGCCACAAAACTAAAAACCCTGACTGACGGACCCTACATTTGGGGAAATGTAGGTAAGAATATGCGTTAGTATAAAATATGTACCAAGTATGATAGCCATGCATAAAAACATTTAACTCATGCTAAAAAGGGACATTTCCATGACATGCAATGACCAAGCTAAAACATGATATAAAACGGGTTAGAAGACGTAATTCATAAAACGTGGTCAATGCAAGCTAAGATCTTTAAAACCTTTTAACAAATATGAGATACTTCTTGAAATAACCTTAGTTCATTATTATTGTGGGAAGTAGCCTAGCTAATGTCTATCTAGAAAATCATCCTATGAGGCACATAGGTAAGGGAGAAGGAGATTGCTTGTAGAAACCTGTCCTCTACTAACAGGAGAGTTTTCATCTCAATATCCTCTCGGTGATAAGCATAAATTCCACAGAATAGTCATTTTCCTTACTTGTTCTTATTATCCATGGAAGGGCAGATCATCTTGCCAATCCAAGCTAGGTCATAAGTCATCCATGGAAAGGTATCATTCAATAGCCAATCCAAGATAGGTTTCATTCATATAACTCCTTATTTTTTTATTCATTTAGGTGAGAAGGCTTTTCAACCTTAGAATCCTTACTATGTGAGAAAACTTTTCACAATCATACTTTCATGTGTATATGAGAAATACTTTCAACAAAAAGAACAACAACATCAACATTGATACTTCACTCTCAAAGCATCCTTAAAACATTTACATAAATTTCTTAAGAACATGCTTAATTTCATAAACTATTCATTCATAATCCAAAGCCCAGATCATATCATCATAATCTGGAAAACATGGGAATTACATGGTTTCATAGGGAATCATCATAAATCCTAAGATTAACTCAATTCATGCATAAAAGATCATAGGTCAATCAATTAAATCAATTATCAAGAGAACCCACAACATATAAGAAAAACCTTAACTCAATTGGGGATTTCTATCTTTGAAAATAGGAGAAGTTGGAAATTCCATGAATGGAAGGAATCCATGGATGAAAACTATCATACCTCAATACCAAACACTTGCCTTCAATGGTGGAATTGTAGACTTGCCTTGAAACCCTAGGTTGAACCCTTCTTCTTCAAGTTTCTAGAGATAGAAATATTTTGGACAGGAAGAACTTGATCTTCTTTGGTACATTTAAGAGAATGACTTGAATGGGTAAGTTTTGGTGTTAAAATCATTTATATAGGGGTCTTAGATATGCGTAAAATGATATAGTATCATCATAAAATAATTACGAAGAGACCCAACTGACCCTGTCTTACATCTGACGCGAACCTCCAGATGAAGGCCCACATGAGCCGTCAAGGACATCACGGTCGTAGTGGCAGCCGTGGTCCTTGACCAGTGTCTTAGGGGATTCTGCATCCCCTTCATGGCCACCATCATGACCCATTAGGCTCTTCACGAGCTGTTTGGGTCGTCGTGAGTGGAGACTGCCTTAGGGAGGATACTGTCCACTCCTTCAGGGGCACCACCATAAGTCGTTGTGCCCTTCACGGCCCATGAGGTGCTCCGTGAAGGGTGCCTTGGCTCAGTGGAGGTATGGTGACTTCCCACTTGACTCTATTTATAGACTCCTTGATTTCGGGGTGTTATAGGGCATATCAAATTTTGGCGCCGTTGCTGGGCAATAAGGCTTTTAGATTAGACTTATTTCATTATCGAACATTAGTCACATATTTCCTGATTTACGCTTTATTTCTACAGGTCTTATTTCCAGTGTATGCCAAGTATATGGAGTCAAGGCAACTCCATGACTCCTTACGATCCTAAATTAAGATGAACTCTGAGAAGAATGGTTGGAAGAGGTCTAAATATTGAGGTACAAAATGATTCAGTCGGAGCGGATCAATGAGATGTGTTGGAGTGCAACCTTCTGGAGCTGTGGAAGTGCCTATATATGTTCAAGGGAACTCTCGAGTTGAGAATGATGAAGGAGTGCAAAATCAGCCAACACTGGATGTGTATGAAAACTACAAGGTTGATTATAACGTTGTGGGATCGAATGGACATACTTTTGTGGTTACCAGCAACCTGATGTAATGCTTACATCCAGAGGGTTGTTTGTTGGGTTACCTTCGGAGGATCCATCTACTAAGACAAACAAAGTGAAGAGTGTCTATAGGAGTAGTGTGGACGACCAAATTTAGACATGGATGCGATCGACTTAAGTGTGTTTCCAATTTTGTTGACATGTGATGTTACTGTATGGTTGTATGAGTTTCCATATAACTCAATCACGACATAGGATGGGTTACACAAGGTATTCATGGAGAAGTATTTCCTGTTGTCCAAGAAGTTGAATCTCAAGGATTAACTCAATAACTTCGTAGCTGTAACACCCCGGAAACTAGTAGGTGAAACTAGATCCTTACGTGAGAGTTTTTGAGTTTGAGGTGTGGTTTAGAATTGTAAAATGACTTCCCGTACTTAGAATGAAGGTTTTATGGCTAGGGCGTCAAGGTACGACCCTCCAAGGACCAACCACGGGTCCTTGAGTAGGACCCAAAACAATCCCTAAAAGCTGCCCAAAAATGGGCCACCTACGGATGAGACTCACTCCCCGTAGGTGGACCCACGCCCCGTAGGTGAGGGTCATGGGTCAAGGCCCCTTGTCCCCTACTTTTTTGAGCCCCATCCCTCCACCCACGAAGGACCAGTACGGTCCGTAGAACCACCCACGGTCCGTGGGTCGAGGTCTCGTGGGTGAGGCAGTTTTGGTCCTTAAGTTATTAAGTTGGGGGTTAAGGGTAGGGTCTAGGATTAATTAGTTATTAAGTAGGGGCATTTTATTAATTATTAGGCCACATATATATACCTAATAGATCCCTAAAGTAAATGAATGAAATCATTCTTCCAAGACCTCAAAACAAACCCAACTCCTCTCCAAATATTCTCTCTCTAGAGTTTCAAGGAAAAAGAAGAAGAAGGTGAAGAATAGGGTTAAAGGAGCAGCCTTTTCTTATCAATTTCATATAGATTCTTCATCTAGGTATGGTATATCTTCATCTATGGGAATACTTCACCCATAGAGCCTCTGCAAAACTAGATTTCAAATTTTTCAAGTTCCCAAAAGTTAGAGTTTTACTCTAAGTCATGGATTCCTTTTCAAAAATGATTTCAATGATTTAATCGCTTTATATTATGATCAAATTGATGAATTACTACTGTTTTAATGATGAATTACCCAAGAATCCATGAATTCCCCTATTTTCCCAAATTGGATCTCAAGTGTGGGTGTTGGTTGATACTAGTAGAAAGTGATAGAATTATGCATGTAGTGGTTGATCCAATTGAGTGGATGTGGGTTGATTATAATGAAATTGCATGATTTTAGTATGATTATACATGTATTCTTGATTAACCTAATATTCTAGGGTGAAATTGTTATGGCCTAGTGTTATGCCATGAAAGAGGAAATTGAGGGCTTAGATGTGACCTTCTAAGATTGATGAACTCCTTTATGAATTGCCTTAGATTAAAGAACCTAGATATGAATTTCTTAAAAGTAAAGATTGTAGACATGAATTAATTAGATTAGGGCTTATATGATGGATCATGGTTGAGTAGTATTAAGATTGAGTTTACATCATACTATATGATTATAATTGGTTAATAATGAAGCATGTGGTTATATTACCTTGAGAACTAGGTATACATGATGACCATGTGAGGTATTACTTGAGAGTAATGCTTGTAGTATGAAAATGATTGCTAGGGCTTTAAGGGTTAAGGCTAATATGAATGAGTTATGAACGTTAAGGCTTTAAGAGGGAAGCTATTATGTATGCTGAATTGTATATGACATTTTTATGGAAGGACTTTACCCACATGACCTATATTATGAGTACATGAGATTGTGCATGTAGTCATTGAACTACTTGAATGATGATTATATCAATGTCTAATATAATGAATGCTAGATGTGTTGATTTGATGTGGTCTATGATCCTTGAATTCAAGCTATGAGAATTATACATGATTGTAATATTATGTACATACTTTATGAACGCTTTGAGAGTGAAGTGTCTATGATGATAATGTTGTTGTTGTGTCATTGAAAGGACAATCACACACACACACTATGCATGAACATGATTATAATGTAACTATGGTGTTGTTGAAAGGCTATGCTCATATACACCCTTACACATGTCTATGAATGAAATGTCCATGACCATGATAATCTTGTTGTGTTGATTGAAAGACTATTTCTCATGAACACACCATGATGTGAAAGGTGTACTCACATAATAATTATTCTAAGGTTGAAAGGCTATTCTCAGCTCTTGAATCAATGAGCTATATCATGATATTATATTGGATTGAGTGTTAAGACATTCTTCCATAAACATGAACTTAAGTCAAGACTTAACATGAATTTAATGGGAATTATGCCTAGCACCGAGTGGATATGAATATGAGATGGAAGCTTTTATGCCAGCAGTCCGGCTTCCCAATGGGTTCCTTTTATGCCAGCAGTCCGGGTTCCCAATATAGTTATCTCATGAGATGGAAACCTTCTACACCTGAAGTCCAGGTATCTAGTAACAATTTCCCTATCCCATAACTATGTGCTCACATAGGTCTTTAGATAGTGGATCCACCTAACCTAATAAACTTTAGTTCTACCTTAGGCAAGTAGGACACCTCTTTTCGGTGTGGGGCAGTACACTGGATTCCATGTAGCTCACATGGTCTCTGTCGATTAAGACTATTTCCCTCCATGAACATGAACTATGAACAAGAACATGAGTTATGTACTATGGTTCCTCAAGAAGTTCTACTTAGTGTGAGTGAGGGTATGAGACTTCATTCAAGCATTGCACAAGTAGGCTTTGAGAGGGGTCATGGTATGTTTCTCTTACGCTATGATAATTTATGAGTTAATGCATGCTTTATATGGATTGTTGCTAAGAGTAGATTTCCTTGATATGAGTCATTCAACATGAATATTTTCTTATCTATGAGTATTAACTATGGATGAGATCAAAGTATGACAAGCATGAGCATGGTGGCCTAATGCTTATCATGACCAACGACACTAACCTACGGTACGAGTGTCTACGATCGTCGATAATATAGTAACCCAACCAAGGTTTGGGGTCGTGTCCCTAGGGAGTGGTTTTGAGAATTAATAGAAAAATAAAATTTAGCTCTAATTAGTCATAGCTAAAGACATTAACGATTAAAAACATAGTAAATTGATGGGGGTGACACGAAAGTATCAAATATCAATTGGGGGTTTTGTCACAAGTAGTAGAAATAACTAAAATAACAAGAAAATAAAGTATGGGTAAGAGTTCTTGGGGTGTGACCGCAATACAAGTCGAGATAAGTAGTTGGGTACATGCTTTTGAAAGGAAATTTGTAAGATAATAGTGACTAGGCTAAGCTTTAAATGGAAATAAGTTCCCTCTAGGGCAATTTACCCCGTTTCAAATGCGTTCCTCTCGGACACCCATTTGCCGCATGAAGACCAGCCTACGCCTTACCCCACTCACTCTCTCGAGCTGAGTGTTAGGTTATGGGACTAGGGCTCACCTTCTCAGGTTGAACCTCATGTCGACCCACTCCTTAGGCCATTAGTCTAGTGGTCTTGGTTTCGCGACCTCCCTCTCGAGCAAGCCGAAAACACACGGGTGACTTTATATTTGCAACAACAAACCCTTTAGATTAAACCACAACCACTTGGTGAAATCACCATTAAACTACATATAACCTATTAGCAAGCAAGACCAACAATAATATCAACACATATTTGCTAAATCACACCCAAAGAATGGGGGTTTTTAGCCACACATCAAGAAATAACAAAATACACCTAAAATGATAGTAAAATCAAATGGATGTAAGAAATTAAACCTTGATTTAAGCAAAGGAAGAAGAATGGAGAAGACCCACTTCCGACTTGGGGAAGATGAAATCCTTTTTTCTTCAAGTCTCCCAAAAACCTTCTCCAAACTTGAAAGAAAATATCCATAAAGTACTATTCTATTATGGAAATTAAAATAAATGTTCGACTCTCCAAAATGAATAAATAATTTTAGTATTTATAGACTTCAGAAAATAGTGCTGGTGGATCATTGGGCGAGGTTAGTCGGAATCACCGATTAACTCGGTGATTCGCCCTTTGATGTAGTTTGTCGCCATCTTGCACTAGCCTTCAGCATCGTCGTGCTCTGTGTCATTGGGCGACATAGTACTGCTTTGCGGATCCGTTCGGCGGAACGCCGACTGCTTCTTTCATCGGTTTTTTTATCCTTCTCCTTCAGGGCTTCGCGTACTGAAACAAAGGGCGAAGTGTGTCCCTTCTGCGAATTGCCAAGTGTGCTTGGCGATGCTCAGGCTTCAACATCTTCATTCTTTCCAGCCTTTTTTGTTCCTTTTTGCGCTTAAGAGTCCATCCTTCCACTAAAACTTCAAATACTTGAAACTTAAGAGTTTTCATCAGATATTGAGATAAAATAAGCATTTGAGGACACTATTTCTATCAAAATAAAGCCCTAAATAAGTCCAGTTTGTGGACTCATCAACACCCCTAACTTAAACTTTTGCTTGTCCTCAAGCAAACTCAAGTTCAGCCTTTCAACAAGGTGTCTCAAATAGTGCTACACAAGACTCAATCATGAATGTACACAACAAGACTCAAACTACTTATGCAAAGATTCAATTGTGGACTCAAAGATTCAAGTTGTGACACACCACTACTAAAGATTATCATGCTCGCAATACTTGTTATTTGTGCAAGTTCAAGCTCAACAAAAAGTATCTACATGCCCTCACACAAAGAATGATTCCATATTTACACATAGAGGTTAATCAATTCAAGATCAGGAATCAGATGCAACGCTCACACTCAAAAAAAGGAACACAATGCATGCTTTCTCCCATAGGTTTGCCCTTATTTTCAATCGACTTTCAATTCGGCTTACTCAAGATCAAAAAGGTCTTTCTAAGGCTTGTAATGAGGCTGAGCGTAAAGGTATGGTCATTTAGGCTCAGTGACTTTTTTCTCGTGAGCAGTGGTATTCTCAAGGCATTCCCTTCTTTTCCTTTATCAATTCTTTTTCTAGTGCTTTTAAGTCACTTTTTTATTCACTCTCCATGTATTGCTTGGAAACCTTTTTTTTTTTTGAATGAAGGGTTTCCATTTTGTTTGGCAAGACCATGGGTTAGAGAGACTTTTTCTTGCACTTCTTGACTTCTCCTTTTCCTAATTACCACACCCCCAACTTAGGCTTTTGGCCTAAGTTGGCTATTCACTAAATCACAAATTAAGAGGATTGTAGGTAGTGGGTCAAGTAAGGTCTTGGGTTAATCAAGGTTCTTCCAAAGAAGGGTAAGGCTCAAAGGGTGTTCAAAAGAGTTTCACACACTCACAGGTAGGCCACAAAAGAGGTATATGTCAAATTTGGCTCACACTCTTTAAAGTTGCTTAAGATCATATCAAGAGGACACCTTTCTAAATCAATCAGATTAACAGGGCAAATTCTGGGTTTATTCATGCATGGTTCAAACTAAGTTGATCACACAAGTCATTGACACTTAAGTCAAACAAGACTACACACTTTCGCTAGTATGCAACGGTCATAACAAGAGAATCAATTTGATAAATGGCTAATCACAACGAGATGCAAAGAGTTCACATATTGTCTATGCAACATCATTTGGCCTCATCGTACCCGTACATTCTTGTTCGTTCAATTGTATGCACTATTTAAGTCATCGGTATCGATCGAAACTGAGACTTAAATTCTTGCAAAAGAACAGCCACTTTCAACACAAGCGGTGGCGAAAATATTCGAAAAATAATAATAATTTTTCGGAAGGGTCAAAATCATTTTGCAATTAAAAGTAAACGGAGCCACAAGCTCAAACATTGATAAAAAGCAATAATTAACATGACTATAAACAGACAACCCAAATGTATACAAAACATGAATATTCATAACAAGCAAACAAGGTGAGCCTCACCCATCCACAAATAAAAAGCAATTTGTCCTTAAATGCAATTAACTTAGGATTCGAGATGCAAAATAAAGAAAGACAGAGAGTGAGGTAAAGAGGGGATCCTGGTTGAGTAGTCGCTTCATTTGTTTGGCATTAATGCTTTGACTTGCAAAAACTGTCCACTTGGCGATGTTAATCAAACTGGGTAACTCATTCGGCGGAACGCCGACTGTGGGTTTATCCACCGAAGTTTATAGAACCTCTGCTATATGAGGGTCCCAACGGCGGATTCCATTGTGGTCACCTAAATGATCGGCGATTCGCCAATGATTTCCAACACTTGTCGAGTTTTACAGACTCCTGATTTTGAAAATATCTTTAGTCAAACGGCGGAATAGAATTGATCGCCGTCTTCATCAGCGATTCGCCAACTGGAACTGTTGCTTGCCATTTTGCACCTTCTGATCACCTTCCACACTTTAGTCTGTAAAACTAGCACACTATTATTTAATCAATATGCAAAATAGAAGATAACAACGGGTTTTGGGTTGCCTCCCAAATAGCCCCTTAGGTAACATCATGGCACGATGCAAGTCAAAGACTACTCTTTGTCCTCGAAATCACCCATGGTGTAATTAGGTGAGTCTTCGGTGAATGGAGGATAGTGACTCGTCATCAAATGGGTGATTTGAGCATCCTGCAGCTGCATGGTCATGGAGTTTGAAGTAGTTACTTCGTTTAGCATATCAATGTTGTCCTTCATGTCATTTAGTTTCTTATCAAGCTCATCAAGTTTTTGTTGGATGAGTGAGGTGGTATCGTTACTTTGCATACCCTCATGCCTCTTTCCCTGTTTGCACTCTCGAAAGGAGAAGTTTTTTTCCTTCTCCCTGGCTTGCTCTTCCAATCCCATCACCCGTTTGGATAGAACATCTACTTGTGCCACCAATTTATCCCATTCGTATTTCTTTTGGGCTTCTTTGTTGGTTTCAACCATTTCATCAAGTAGTGTTGCAACGACTTCATAGGGTTGGTTTAGCATTCTGCCTTCATAAAGGTTCTCAGCTATGCTTCTATTTTTGGGTTTGAGACCCCGATAAAAGCAATCCAACAGTGTCTTATCTGTCATTCCATGGGATGGGCATGTTTGCAAAATTGCTTTGAATCTCTGCCATAATTCCGGAATTGTCTCCTCCTCTGCTTGTTTGAACGTTAGTAGGTTATCCCTGAGGTTCAATAGTTTCAGAAGAGGGTGGTCTGTGTGATATCCATTGTACCCATCCATTTTATTTTCTCTGCATTAGTCTTCACACAAGTAAAACAAAACTACAACTAAGTCAGCGAGAGAAAGGAATAGTCAGCGGATCGCCGAGTGGTTCCACGATGCAGTGTTGGATCGCCCAAAGTTAAAGAACCTTGAAGATGCTGAAGGCCAAGGCAGAAGGGCGATGGAATTGACCAAAGGGTGGATCACCGAGTGGATGGGCGAGCCCAAATTATTGCGCTGAATGGCTCTTCGCAACATATTTTTTGGCGACTATAAATACATTTTTGAACATTTAGTTTAGCATCAAATTTTAGATAGAATTCTCATAATATTGAATCCTGAGTATTGAGACAAGTTTTCACTAGTTTTTCCTAAGCTTTGGAGAATTGAAGTTTTTCAATTTTAATGAAAAAAAAGTTTTTCACTTTTAAGAAATTGAAAGTGGGTCTTTGAGATTCTTCGAATTAGACCATTTGGTAACAATTTTTATCTTTTTATGATGTCTAGCTAAAACCCCAATTCTTGGGGTGTGATTATGTGATTATGGGCTGATTTAGTGTATTGTTAATTGTTAGTTTAAATGTTGTTTAGAAGTGAGTTCAATCAGTAATTATGGTTTAATTTAAGAATTGTAGTTGCAAATACAGTTCTACCCTTGTGTTTTTGGCTTGCTTGAGAGAGAGGTTTTAAAACTAAGATTATTGATTGATGGTCAGTAGGTATTGGGTTGACATGAGTTCAGCTTGAGAGAGTGAATCCTAAACCCAATTCCATACTTTCATCTTGAGAGAGTGAATGGACTAAGGTGTGGGCTGGTTTTATTTTGCTTGATTGTTGATGTTCGAGAGAACTTGACTTGATTCGGGGTAAATTGTTCTAGAGAAAGTCTACCTCCTCTATAGTCTAGCTTACTCACTAATATCTAGCTATTTCCTATTAGTTGCAATTATCCATTTGTCTATATTAGCCTATAATAGAATCACATCCCAAGAACCCGTCTCATTATTTTTATTTTGTATTGTTTTCCACTGTTTGTAGTTGATAATTGAAACCAAAATCCCCTTATCTGACATTCGTGTCATCCTCTCATTTAAATTATGTTTTTATTCCATAATGTCTATTCCTATGGCTGATTTGACAATGTTCACACTTTACTATTGAATCTTAAACACTTACCGCTCCATGTGGGATTCGACCCCAACTCATTTAGTTGGGTTATATATTGATTAATGATCGTTGACACTTAGAATTGGATGAAGTGACCTTAAAACGTTATTAATCATGTTGCTGGGTTAGTGTCATCTTGTATCAAACCCACATCAACCTTCTTTGTCACGTCGACCAACCTATCATAATGCCATATCGGCACAGTAGCCTATCTGCACAAGCAAAAAGTCAGGCACGGAAAGGGCAAAGTAGTAGTCCGCTGGAAATCCCTCTCATGAATCTCTGCAATAATGATCCTGGCAAAGTCAATTTCGAACCCCGCCATCAGTGCAGCAAGCATCACCGTGCGTCCCAAGTGACAACATTGTCATCTTGTGTGGGGGACAGTTTGTGTCGGAAGATAGACCACCAAAACTTTTACAAAAAACTCAAAGTCACCTTCATGATCGGCAATTGCATATTTTATACCCACTCAGTGCTTTCTCCCTCATCAGCAATGTGTCGGGCCATCCGACGTAGCAATGACTCCCTCTGCTTGGAGTCTCGAAAAGCTCTACCCTATACTATCCCCATCCGATAATCATAGTCAACCGTATTAATTTGTTGAGCATGTGACGGGCCGTAAATAAAATGGTGGATTGTGGACTCTGAAATATCCACAGATACACCCCTCACCCTAGTGGACAGTAGAGGTGGTTGGGCCAAAGGCTTGGCTCGTGGTGGTAATGCATTGGTCACTGTGGCGTCATAGGAAGCATAGAACACCCTCACTGTATTTTCTTGGATTCACCGCCATCCACTCACATTTGTACTGCTTAAACAGCTCATGAATAGTAGGCACAGTGTGGAGGCTCCAAGTTAATACTTGACGCTCCTCAGTAATAGCCCGAGCAATCTTCTGGTGTTAATTCATAGCTTTCCCATCAAAGTAAATCTGAAACTGCCCCTCGACGTACCACTTGTTCAGCTCGGTGGAGATGTGTACCGGATTAACTCTAATATCGGCGGGATCATGAGATTCACCGGAGCTAGTGGCATCAGATGTTGAGGCTGGTGTGCCACTGGAATCGGAGTTAGGTTGCGCCTCTCTTGCAGGCTGGTCCCCTCCTCAGAATGGGGGGGTAGTGATCTCGACCTCATCGTCCTATGATATGACCTACCTAGACATGTGCCTTGTGGTAACAGGTGCACTGGGTGAGCCTTTATTTCACGACCCGAGAGCACCCCCAAGTCGTAACATGCATACTCGACCTCTTGGAGGTCTAATACTAGCCCTTAGCAATTAATTATCGCATTCGGTAATAAAAACACTTTTTAAAACAAATCCATAATACTCATAAAAATCTTTCAAATGTAACGAAGTAGAATTTCTAAGTCTCATGTACCATCTTAGACACGAATAGAACATCTTAGGGACACGGCCCTTTACAACAAAAATGTAAGTCTTATACAATGTCTAAGTGGAAATACTAGAAAGGTAACAACTATGTCCTCGAATATATGAGGACATACCAAGCTTCTTGAGAAGAGTCAATAGCCCAAGCTTCCTCAAAGGATCTCCTCACTTTCCACCACCTACACTTGTAACAATAGAGAAATATGGAATTAGTACAATAAGTACTAAGGATGATGACCATGCAAGAAAACATGCACAATGGACATTTACAAGGAATGTATGCTTTTAAGACCTTCTTTAACAAACCTTTACAACCACAAGCATAAACCCACATTTCAAGTCACCATTCACAAATAAGACCATATTCACATCATTTACAACTCAATTAACACAAGTGTACAATACTTAAACAAGATAGCAAAGTAATTCCTTCATTACCGTTTAAGCCTCTATCTCAAGTCATCGTAAGCCACACTTAAGTGAATAATGAAGTGACCGCCTATACAACCTCTTCATATACACCTAAGTGTTCCTAAGAGTTACCATAGACAAGGGTTTTATCAATACATTATAACATACTAAGTCAACATTATTTATAAAACTATTTAAGAGACACACAAGCATATAGGGGACAATCACATAATAGCCCTAAGGCTTAAGGAACTCACTTTAGCATCTTTTAAGCCTACTCTTGCCATGTGTAGATAACATCCCATACTACTGCCTACACGTTGTAGAACCTATCCAATACTAAAGTGCACATCCCATCTGATGGAAATAGGCCTTAATCAACATAGACCACACTAGCAAGGTATGGAATCCAGAGTTTATCCTACTCCGTGGAGGTTGTTCTACTTGCCAAGGGTAGAACGAAAAGCAACCCATGTTGGCACATGGTTTAAGAGATGTCCAAGGATGTTCATTGTGCCTAATCTCATGCTCAACTAGGCCACCATCCTAACCACATCCACTAAGTGCTTAGCCTTGGTTTCCATAGAGTATTCAATCACATATGTACTAGAGAGGGTTCCTTTCTAGTTCAACCAACTCATAGTACCTCTTCCAAGAATGGCCCCATTTCTTAGTCATAGCCAGTCTAGGTTCATAAGGATAACTCATTTGACTTTCTTAGATAAGGATTCTCATGCCGTTCCGGCTCCATCCATCTCTAAGTCTATCATTTCACTCAAGAAGGGAACATCACCCTAAGGCCCATCCTTCAAGGTTATGCATTTACTTAGGAAAG
>JAJOOR010023954.1:0-19148 GCA_036250505.1 Solanum acaule
TTACCCCCCCCCCCCCCCCGGTTTTGAGCCTCCAGCGGTTGCTATAGAGCCTAACAGGTGGTGTGTGGACGGCCAGTTCCAGATTTACTCGGATGCTCGTATGCTGAATAAGAATGATAAGATGGCCCGCTTAGTCACAGAGGAGTGTCGGGTTCTCATAGGCAGTCGGGAGGTGACATGTTTTTCCAAACATCATTCGATAAGAAGAAGTCCCTATCGGTGTCTTGTATGCAGTCCGGTATGCCCACAAAGCATCATCTAGCTTGTCAGCCTAATCTTTCCTTTGGGCATTCATAGTCTTTTGGAGAATTTACTTGACTTCTCTATTAGACACTTCCACCTGCCCACTAGTCTGGGGATGATATGTTGTAGCCACCTTGTGTCTTACCCAATATTTAGCTAACAAATTACGCACTGAACTATTAATAAAGTGCGTACCTCCATCACTGATCATAGCCCTTGGAGTTCCAAACTTGGTGAAGATGTGCTTCCGGATGAATTTCGCGACCACCTTTGAATCATTAGATGGTAATGCAACAGCCTCCACTCACTTGGACACGTAGTCCACTGCCACTAAGATATATTGATTTCCACAAGATGATAAGAATGGTTCCTTGAAGTCTATCCGCCAGACGTCAAAGATCTCAACCTTCAGTATATTGTTCAATGGTATCTCCTGCCTTCTAGAAATGGTGCCCATCCTTTGACACTGATCACAACCCTTCACAAACATAGCAGCATCTTTAAAAAGAGTAGGCCAAAACAAACTGGATTGCAATACCTTATGTGCAGTGCGTTTGCCCCTATGGTGTCCACCATATGGTGAAGAGTGACAACTCTTCAACACTTGTGTCCCCTCTTGTTCAGCTACACACCTTCGCACCATCTGATGAGGTCCCTGCTTGAATAAGATGGGCTCATCCCATATATAGAAACGTGCATCATACTTCAACCTCTGCTTTTGATGTGTTGAGGCCCCAGGTGGAAATAAACCACTTACTATAAAATTATCAATGTCAGCATACCAAGGCACTTAAGCAAGGTCCAAAGCAAACAATTGCTCATCAGAAAACTCTTCGCGAATCTGCCCCTCATTCTTCACATGAGATGAATCCTCCAATCTGTACAGATGATCAACTATCTGGTTCTCAGTTCCCTTCCTATCTCTTATCTATAGATCAAACTCTTGTAATAGCAGAATCCACCTAATCAATCTCGGCTTGGCATCCTTCTTATTAAACAAGTACCAGATTGCAGCATGATCAGTGTACACCACAACCTTGGTTCCTACCAAGTATGACCTAAACTTATCAAACGCAAACACTAATGCCAGCATCTCTTTTTCAGTAACAGTATAATTTGATTGAGCTACATCAAGTGTCTTGTTAGCATAGTAGATGGAATGAAACATCGTATCTTTTCGCTGCCACAATCGCTATATCACTGGCATCGCACATCAGCTCGAATGGAAGCTCCCAGTTTGGAGCAATCAGAATAGGTGCTTTTATCAATTTCTTCTTCAACAACTCAAATGCTTGCAAAGACTTCTCATCAAATACAAACTTCATCTCTTTCTCTAACAAGCTGCACATTGGTTTTGCAGTCTTAGAAAGTCCTTGATGAACCTCTTATCGAACCCGTATGGCCTAGAAAGCTTCTAACTCCCTTTACTATGATGGGGGTCGTGATTAATAACGTTTCAAAAACACTTCATCCAATACTAAGCGTCAACGATCGTTAATTAGTAATATAACCCAACTAAGTGAGTTAGGGTCGAGTCCGAAGGAAGTGGTATGTATTTGAGAATCAATAGAAAAGCATGAATATGCTCAAGTCAATCATAGGTAAAAACATTTACGAATAAAAGCATGGCTCAAGTTTGGGGTGACACAAGTGTCAAATAACAGGGGATTAGGTTTCACCTATCAGCTACAACAACAAATAACACGAAAATAACAAATATGGAGACGGGTTCTTGGGATGTGATTGGATTATGGGCTAAGGTAGACAAATGGGTGATTACAATTAATAGTGAATAGCTGTAAATAAGTGAATAAGCTAGACTTTAGTGGGGATAAACTTTCTCTCGAACAATTTACCTTGAATTAAATTGGTTTCTCTCGAACACCAATAAGCAACAATTAAGAACAACCTACGCTTTAGTCCATTCACTCTCTCGAGCTAACTGTGTGGAAAAGGGTTTAGGATTCACTCTCTCGAGCTGAACCCATGACAACCCAATACCCACAGACCATCAAATCAGTAATCTTGATTTTAAAACCTCTCTCTCTCGCAAGCCAAAAACACGAAGGTAGAGTTACATTTGCAACTACAACCCTTTATATTAAGACATAATTACTGAATGAAATCACTTTTAAACAGCATTTACACTATCAATTAACAATACCCAGCAGCTAAATCAATCCATAATCACACCCCAAGAATTGGGGTTTTAGCTAGACATCATAAAAGATAGAAATCGTTACCAGATTGTGTTTCCATCAACTGGGTACGATTAATATTGCCTTTAAAAAGGTCTAAGATGAAGAATCTTCAACAACCAGTTCCAATTTCTCAGAAATGGAAATCTTCAAAGCTAAGGAAATATTGTCTCAAAACTCAGTTCTCAACTCTCAAACTTCAAAACTGAATTAAAAATGAAAACTATTGAATTCTAGATTGATAGATACTAAACTAAGAATTTAAAAATGTATTTATAGTCGCCAAAAATGTGCTGGAAGGACTATTCGGTGCAATAAGTCAGGATCACCGATCCACTTGGCGATCTGCCCTTTGGTCAATTCCATCGCCTTTTTGCTTTGGCCTTCAGTAACTCCAAGCTCTATAACTTTGGGCGATATAGCACTGCACCGCGGAATAGTTCGACGACTCGCCGACTGCTACTTTCTATCACCGACTTGATTTTCTCCTTCAAGGCTTTGCACACTGGAACATTAGGCAAGACCATAGCCATTTGGCAACTCGCCCAATGGTTTAGGCGATCCTCAGGCCTTCTTTTCTTCGTTCTTTCTGCTGCCTTGTTCCTTTTTTCTCATTAGTGTCCATGCTTTGTTCCTCAATCCAAATACCTAAAAATCAAGGATTTACATCAGTTATTGGCACAAAATATGCATTTGAGGACGCTAAATCTATTAAAATAAAGCCCTAAATGAGACCAAATCGTGGACTCATCAACATCCCCAACTTAAACTTTTGCTTGTTCTCAAGTAAAACTCAAGTTCAACAGTTCAAAAAGGATGTCTCAAGCAGTGCTACACAAGACTCAATCATGAATGCACACAAAAAGACTCAACTTACTCATGCAAGGATCAATTGTGCATTCAAAGATTCATGTTGTGACTCACCATTATCAAAGATTCTCAAGTTCACAATACTTGCTTCAAATGCAAGTTCAAGCTCAACAATGGTACTCAAATGCCCTCATACAAAGAATGATTCCATATTCACACACAAATGGTTCACAATTTAAAGCTCCGGAATCAAATGCAACGCTCACACTCACAAAGATGAACACAATGCATGATTTCACCCGTAGGTTTGCCGTTATTTTCCAATCAACAATTGTTTCAACTCACTCAAGATCAAAAATGTATTTTCAAGGTTTGTAACGGGGCTGAGTGCAAGGGTATGATCATTTAGGCTCAATGGTTGCAATCCTCATGAAATATGGTGTGAACAACACTTTCTTTCCTTTTCTTCATCATTTTCATTCGTGCTCACAAGTCACCCCATTATTCACTTTCCATGGACTGTTGGAAACCCCATTTCTTTTTGCATTTTCACAACTTTTTCGTTCTTTTTCGTTCTTTTCTTCTTTTTCTCTCTTTTTTTTATATGGAGGTGTTCCATTTTTCTCAAACCATAGGTCAAAGGGGACTTTCTTGCACTTCTTGATTTACCTTCTCATTTCACCACACCCCCAACTTAGGCTGTTAGCCTAATTTGGCTATTCACACAAACCACAAATCATGAGGATTATGGGTAATGGGTCAAGAAAGGTCACCATTTCATCAAGTTGCTTCCAATAAAAGGTTAAGGCTCAAAGGTTGTTCAAGCGGGGTTCACACACTCACAAGGTAGGCCACAAAAAGAGGTATAATGTCAAATTGTTTCACACTCTTCAAAGTTGTGTAAGATCATATCAAGAGATTGCATCACTTAGTCAACCGGACCAACGGGGAAAATTCTAGGTGTCATCACACATGGCTCACGGTAAGCTCATCACACAAGGCATTGACACCAATGTTAAACAAAACTCTACATTTTTGCTAGTGTGCAATGTTCATCATAAGAGACTCAATTTGATACTTGGCTAGTGACAACGAGACGCAAAAAGTTCACATATTGTCTATGCAACTTCATTTGGACTCATCGTAGCCGCACATTTATTTTTGTTCGATTATGAGCACTATTCAAGTCATCAATATTGATCAAGACCGATACTCAAATTTGCAAGAGAACAGTCACATTCAAACACAAACAAGAGTTAGCACAATTTTTTTAGAAGGGTCCAAAAATCATTTATCATTAAAAACCACGAAGCCACAAGCTCAATCATCCACAAAAGCAGTGTAACACACAATTATAGCTCAAAACGCAAATACATACACAAAACAAAAATCACAAAAGGTGGGCCTCACCCCACCCCAAATAAAAATCCTTTGTCCTCAAATGCAAACAGAATAATATCCAAGAGTCAAATAAAAGTAATATAGAGAGGGTGATAAAGAGGGATCCTATCTAAATAGTCTCTCCATCTGTCTGGGCATCTGTGCCTGCTGTATCACTCTAAACTTGGGCATCAGTGCCCGGAGTCACCTCAAAAGGAACAGTAGTTGCACTAGGATCAACCAAGGGTATATCCGCCAAACAAACTTGCACAGCTGCATCTACCATGGCTTCCTCGGTCTCAGTAAGTCCCTCATACGAAGCTTCCTCAGCCACCTCAAGCATCACCTCATCCGTCTCCTCCTCATACTCGGGATCAGCTGCCTCCTCAACTCTAATCTCATCTCTGGTGGTAGCTGGAGGCATATTTGGTACATCTGGGATCTCCACCATCTTGAAAATCATGGACATGTGGGTGGACTTCAGCTGATCCACATCACTCCTCAACACAGCAATAGCGGCATTTAAAGTTGTCACCTTCTCGGTGGCCCCTTTGCCACGCTCACACACTGCTATCCTAGCCGCAAGGGCATCAATAGTAGCGCTCAATGGTGTCACAGTATCAGCTAGGGCAGTCTGAATCATGACCGAAATGGAGGCCTCGAGTCTGGCAGCCCGACGATCGGTAGAATGGGCAAGCTGCCCCATCCGGAGTAATGCAACATGAGTAAGCGAGGTTTTGGTGACAGTAGAAGCAGATCTAGGAGGCAGTGCAGTAGCAGAAGAACTAGGGATGTCAGAAGGTACAACACAAGAAGTACCTGAAGGCCGAGGGGCCAGAGTAGGCAAACTGCTTCTGCAGGTAATGAATCTGTCTTCATAATTAGGGAAGCATCCACCGGGGCTACCTTCTTCTTCTTCTCCGCCTCATCTTTCAAATATTTCGCCTCAATCATCTAGATATCAGTAAAGGTTGTGGGAATCACTTCCACATTCTTATTTACATCTCTCAGAACTTGAGCTCGTTTGTATAGCTTAGTGATCAACACCGGGAAGGGAAGTGAGGTATCGCGCTGCTTGGCCCTCATAACCATCTCCTATGCTATAATCATCCCCAGATTGAGCCTCGTCCCATCAATGATGCAGCCTTGGCAAGGCGGAGGATAGACTCGTTTTGGGAGGGCATGATCGTGCTACTGATGAAGCCAAACCAATACCTTGCTGCTACATTCAAGTCTTTCTTTTCTATTGGAGCCCCTACCTCCAACCACTTCAGAGTGCCATCAGATACAACGGAGCTAACCATTTCTTCATGTTGTCCAGTGTCTTGGTCCTGATCATATGCAGGCATTCATCTTCAAGTCTCGTAGTGCACTCTAGAACAACATTAATGGCAGGAAAATCGCACTGCTCCCTCTTCCCTCGGACAACTACATAGTCAACCGGTTTAAATGTTGCTGCATGCTTCTTCCTTTGTGGTATCAAGGCACTGTACGCACTGTAGAACTCCCTAACCTAGCTTGGAATATACAGGCCACAGGGCTTTGTGAAGAGCTAGAACTTATGAGACTTCAGACAACTCATAATATCGGGGTACCTATTAATCACCCCATCCGTGGACAGACGTTTCTCCTCAATGATTGTCCACAGTCTTTAATATGTTCATAGACTTAGGGGGAGGACCCTAAACTAGTGGTGCAAGCACCACTGCCTGGAACTAGAGGAGAAGAAGTGGTGGGCTGAGGAGTCCTAATCCTAGACGGATCATTCATCCTTTTTTACCGCAGCTCTACCCTTTATGCTGCTACCAGCTCATCATCATTAGAAAGTACAGTCTGAGGCTCCTGGTGCTCACCCTCACTCTCAGAAGTGGTGAGGTGACTGGCATAGATGTTGTCACTATCGGAGCTGGCCTCCGGTGATACAGGTGTTTTGCCTTTGCCTTCGCCTTTCCCACCAGTTGTGGGAAGTTTGGTAGTCTTTCCCCTGGATGTAGTTGCATACTCATTGAGTGTAATCCCCTTAGCTTTCTTTCGTGGTGGCATGTTCCTACCTGTAACCTTTGGTCTAGCCATGTCTGCGAAACATCGGAAAGAAGTTAGAAATATTTCAATCAAAAGCATAGAAAAACAATTACAGACAGACTCGCCGAATCACTTTGGCGAGCTAAATCAGGCTCGCCGAAAGGATTGGCTTAAAATTCTCAAAATAATTTGGCAAGTCAGCGATGGGAAAGCCTTTCGGCGAATCGCCAACATCATTCAGCAAGCTAGGCTTAGCCTACCGAAAGTTACATTCCAATTTAAGGCTCAGGGGTGTAGACAAAGGGCGATCAAGAAGACTTTTGGCGAGTCGCCAAGTGCCTTCGGTGACCTCAAGCTTCTCACTGGAAGTTACAGAACCAAACTTCAAGTAAAGCATGAAATTAAAGGCGAGATGGGGAACTTCGGCAAACCGCTGAGTGGTTCGGCGAGCTCGACCCAGCTCGCCAAACGACCCAACGTGCCTACTTTCAACCCAACTTCTCAAAGTCAACCCCGCAACCCCCAAAAACAAAATCAAAGCATGCACTTATCAAATTAAAGCAAGACCCGTAACACCCATTACCTCGGGATACTCGGAATTCTCTCGGTTTCGCAAAATTTGGCCATTTGATGACTTTAGCTCTTAAGAACGACGTCACCGTCTCTATCATTGTGAAAATTACGTCATTTGGCGCAAACATGGGTTACTTAAACTTCACCCGACTAGACTCAACAACATGCAAGCACAACCCCACAAGATTTAATCAATTTAGAGGCACAAAATTTACAAGAATTCACATTATAGGCATTAAGGGAAAGAATATCAAATTTAAAACAGGTATACACGTAAACAATTAAGAACAGAGAGGCCCAGAACAAATCACTAAGATAAGATCATTGCAAATGAGTACAAATTCGGTAAAATAAACTCGGGGTTCGGAA
Organism: Solanum acaule; assembly: GCA_036250505.1. Classification (NCBI taxonomy): domain Eukaryota; kingdom Viridiplantae; phylum Streptophyta; class Magnoliopsida; order Solanales; family Solanaceae; genus Solanum; species Solanum acaule. The sequence goes on from JAJOOR010023954.1 coordinate 7,596, forward strand.
AACCAACCTTATATGCCGATTAAACAAGATTGAAATGCTAGGTGGCAAAGTAATCCACTCTGACCACAATTCCAATGACTAAAACACGGTAAAGATGAAAGAAATATAGAAACTAATGTGTTGGTGTGAGTTTGGGAAGTTTAAAAGTGAGGGAAAGTGAAAGAGTTGGAAGTTTAAACCTTTGGCCTTTTAAAAACCATCCAGTTCTAACCCATTCGAAGACATTAGTCGTGCTCTCCGACCCACTCGGCGACACGCCGAGTAGTCACTTACCTCGCCGAGTTTTACAGGACCTCCAGTTAATGTGAGGGTCCAAATAGCGAACTAGATCGCGATCGCCGACTTGGTCGGCGATTCGCCAAGTTGCTCCTGAGCTTGCCGAGTTTTACAGACTCTATTTTAAAATTATCTTGAGTCCAACGGCGGTCTAAGTCGGGCATGCCGACCTCTTCGGCGATGCGCCAACTAGACTTTTGGCTCGCCAACCTGCACTTTTCAAATATTTTCCACACTTTGACCTGCACACTCAACACACCATTATTTCAAGCTTAAAAATGAAAGAAAATAAAACTTTGGTTGCCTCCCAAGCAGCGCCTTAGTTAATGATGCGGCACGATGCAAGTCCACACTCAAACCTCATTTTTTGGGTTAGCCATGGTATCACTAGGCAAACCCCCTTGCTGTCTCAGGTTCAAATGAGACGAAATATGACCCATTTGGGTCTCCAACTGCTTGATCGATATTGAATGGGAGGTAACGGTCTGGCTAAGGGTCGACACGTCTTCTTTCATTTCTTTCAAAATCTTGTCTGGCCCCTCAACTTTGTTGAGGATACAAGAAAGCATATCCTCGGACTGGCCACCTTCCGAATCATTTGGCTTTTGGCGCCCATGGGGAGGAACGTACCTATCCTTCTCCCCATCCTTTCAATTTGGATTACGGTCTCTCCATTCTCGATCGCAATTCTTCCAACTTTCATTAGTATTCCAACCTTGGTTACCACCCTGCCTTGGGTAGTTTGAACAATAACCACCACTCTGGTTTGCTAGGAAATTCACCTATTCACTATACAAGGCCTCAAACTTGGACTCATCCGAATTAGCAGACCCGACATCCACGACATTGACACTTTGAGCACCATCTCCCATGACATTTTTAGACAAAATGTCATGTTATGTCATGGTCTTGGCCATGTTCTGGTCCCTTTCTTGGTCTTTCTCCATCTGTTCTTTGTTTAGTTTAATCGTGAGAGGGGAGAGCTGATCTTCACGAGTATACCACACCCTGTTTATGGTAGTCATGCCATCCAAGAGTTAAGCCGCTATCACATAAGGTTGCTGCATCAAACCTCCCAGAGAAAGTTGGTCAGCAACACCCTTATTTACCAAGTCAAGACTCCGATAAAAATATTGCAGCAACACGTTATCAGGAAAGCCATGGGTGGGGCATTGAAGCACCAACTTTTTGAATCGCAGTTAAGTTTCATGAATTGGCTCACCTTCTAGATGCTTAAAGCTCTGAATGCTATCTTGAAGAGTCATCATCTTCAAAGGAGGGAAAAATTGCACATTAAATGCGGTGACCAACTCCTCCCACTAAGTGATTGATTCACATGGCAATTCAGCCAGCCACTTACATGCCTCTCACATCAAACAGAACGGAAACAACCTAACCAGACCAACTCTTGGGAGATGTTCTTGAAGGAGAATGGTCCGCATACATCCACAAAATTTCTAATATGCTCATGGCGATCCTCATGAGCCAAACCACTGAACAGACCCTTCAATAGCAAGAGCTGCAACATAGTACTCATAATGTGGAACACCGCATTCTCTTAAGATAGGGGTCATTAGCATTAGGCTCATTGACATCGTTGAGGTTTCTAATGTCATCTTGATGGCCTACTTGACAGCCATTGCTACGGTTCACACTCATACTTCCTATTTCAACACAAAAACAAGCAAAACAAAACTAAAATTAAGTATCACTATAACAAACAAGAGCAAAATTCAACTTAACCAAAAATTCTCAAGTAACACCACTCCCCGGCAACGGCGCCATTTTGATTAATAATATTTCAAAGACACTTCATCCAATACTAAGTGTCAACGATCGTTACTTAGTAATAAAACCCAACTAAGTGAGTTGGGGTCGAGTCCCAAGGGAGTGGTACGTATTTGAGAATCAATAGAAAAACATGAATATGCTAAAGTCAATCATAGGTAAAAACATTTACGAATAAAAGCATGACTCAAGTTTGGGGTGACACAAGTGTCAAATAACAGGGGATTAGGTTTCAACTATTAGCTACAACAGCAAATAACAAGAAAATAACAAATATGGAGATGGGTTCTTGGGATGTGATTGGATTATGGGCTAAGGTAGACAAATGGGTGATTGCAATTAATAATGAATAGTTGTAAATCAGTGAATAAGCTAGACTTTAGTGGGGATAAACTTTCTCTCGAGCAATTTACCCCAAATCAAATTGGTTTCTCTCAAAGACCAATAAGTAACAATTAAGAACACCCTACACTTTAGTCCATTCACTCTCTCGAGTTGAACCCATGACAACCCAATACCCACAGACCATCAAATCAGTAATCTTGGTTCTAAAACCTCTCTCTCGAGCAAGCCAAAACACGAAGGTAGAGTTGCATTTGCAACTACAACCCATTAGATTAAGCCACAATTACTGAATGAAATTACTTTTAAACAACATTTACACTATCAATTAACAATACCCAGCAGTTAAATCAACCCATAATCACATAATCACACCCCAAGAATTGAGGTTTTAGCTAGACGTCATAAAAAGATAGAAATCGTTACCAAATTGTGTTTCCATCAACTGGGTACGACTAATATTGTCTTTACAAAGGTCTAAGATGAAGAATCTTCAACATCCACTTCCAATTTCTTAGAAATGGAAATCTTCAAATTTTCAAAGCTAAGGAAATATTGTCTCAAAACTCAGTTCTCAGCTCTCAAACTTCAAAACTAAATAAAAATGAAAACTATTGAATGTTAGATTGATATATACTAAACTAAGAATTTAAAAATGTATTTATAGTCGCCAAAAATGTGTTACGAAGGACCATTCGATGCAATAAGTCGAGATTGCCGATCCACTCAGTGATTCATCCTTTGGTCAATTTCGTCGCCTTTTTGCTTTGGCCTTCAGCAACTTCAAGCTCTGTAACTTTGGGCGATATAGCACTGCATCGCGGAACCGTTGGGTGACTCACCGACTACTCATTTCTATCGCCAACTTGATTTTCTCCTTCAAGGCTTGGCACACTAGAACATTAGGCGAGACCATAGCCATTCGACGACTCGCTTGGTTTAGGCGATCCTCAGGTCTTCTTTTCTTCGTTCTTTCAGCTGCCTTGTTCCTTTTTGCTCATTAGTGTCCATGCTTTGTTCCTCAATCCAAATACATGAAAATCAAGGACTTACATTAGTTATTGGCACAAAATATGCATTTGAGGACACTAAATCTATTAAAATAAAACCCTAAATGAGTCCAAATTGTGGACTCAGCAAGTGGCAACTTCTCAATAACCTCCACTTTATCTTTGTCAACTTCCAGCCCATTCTTGGAGATTTTGTGTCCCAACACAATCCCCTCTTGAACTAAGAAGTGACACTTCTCCCAGTTCAACACCAAATTGGTTTCTTCACACCTGGCAAGAACCCTATCAAGATTAGTCAAACAAAGTTCAAAAGATTCACCAAACACTGAAAAGTCGTCCATAAACACTTCAACAAAATCCTCCATCATATCATGGAAGATTGCCATCATGTATCTCTAAAATATCGTTAGTGCATTGCATAAGTCGAATGGCATGCGCTTGAACGCATATGTGCCATACAGACAAGTGAAGGTTGTCTTCTCCTGGTCATCTCGTGCAATAAAAATCTGATTATACCCTGAGTAGCCATCCAAGAAGCAGTAGTATTCCTGCCCCGCCAATCTATCCAACACCTGATCAATAAAAGGCACCGGGTAATGCTCATTTCTAGTGGATTCATTCAACTTTATGGTAATCCAGGCAGATACGCCACCTAGTCACTGTTTGTATGGGGATCAACACATTCTTTTCATTAGTTACCACCGTCATTCTGCCCTTTTTGGGCACACACTGCACTGGACTCACCCATTTACTATTTGATATGGGGTACACGATCCTTATATCTAACTACTTGATTACCTGTTTTCTCACCACATCCTTCATCACTAGATTTAGTCTCCGCTGATGTTATGCATTCGACTTATGCCCTTCCTCCATATAGATTTTATGCATGTACAACGCGGGACTGATTCCATGGATGTCAGACATCTGCCAACCCAAGGCTGTTTTTCTCTTACTCAAGTTTATTAGTGTTGCTTCCACCTGTGAATCAGATAATGTTGCAGACAAAATAACTGGTAAGGTCTTATTTTTACCTAAGAATGCATACCTGAGGTGGGTTGGGAATGCATTTAATTCTAGTTGGGGTGTTTCTTCAATGGAGGGCTTGGGAGGAGGACCCAACACCCTATTTAAAGGCTCCCAACAATCTCCGGATGTACCTATAAGTGCCACATCAAGATATTGCACCATTTCATGTGCCTCAGCATCCCCATAAATATCATCTCCTACTAGCACTCGCTCTAACAGATCCTTAGACGTAATGTATAGAGCCTCTGCCTCAAGATCTATCACAGTTATTGCAAACAGCTCTTCATAAACAGCTAGTAGCCTTAATGCCTTGTACACGTGGAACACCTCCACTTTTCATGTGCCCGCATAGTGAGTTGCCCAGCTACTACATCTATCATAGCCCGCCCAGTAGCCAAGAAAGGTCTTCCTAAGATGAATGGAACCTCAGGAGTTGCCTCAAAATTCATCACAATAAACTCTACTGGGAATATCAACGATCCCACTTGCACTAAGACATCCTTTACAACACCCCTCAGGCCTAGCAACAGATCTATCAGCCAACTATAATATGATGGTAGTAGGTTTAGGACTACCCAACCCCAGCTTTTTGTACAACGAAGTTGGCACCAAATTGATACTAGCTCCTAGATCACACAATCCTCGCGTATGGATGCTCTGCTCTATAGTGATCTGAATTGTAAAGCTACCTAAATCTTTCAGTTTGGTGGGCAACTTATTTTGGATTCGAGAGCTGCACTCTTCAGTAAGTGCAACTGTCACATATTCATTCAGCCTCCTTTTATTTGCAACAATCTCCTTCACATATTTAGCATACCTGGGTATACCCTACAAATCATCTACCAATGGCAAGTTGATGTGAACTTGTTTCAAAAGAGAGAGAAACTTACCGAAACATTCATCCTCCTTCTATCTCTTGAACTTTTGAGGGAATGGAGGAGGTGGTTTCACTATTGGTTGCACTCTTTCTTCTTGTGCAACAACCTCACTCTCCTTGGGTTCACTCTCTTTACTCACATCATCAATGTTTCTTTTCTTAGGAGCTAACTCCTCTAACTGCAAACCAGTGCGTGTAAACCTCCTTGTGGTCGTGAGTTTTGGGCACTAGAAAACTGCTCGAATTGTTTCTCTAGATTTTGTATAGCTAACTGGTTGTTTCTTGCATCAGCAACTAACTGGGCTTGATCATCCATAATCTTTTTCAGCATCTCCTCCATGCTCATGTTACTAGACTGCTTATTTGGCTGCTCCCGTTGGACCTGTGATTGGTACCCTTGTGCATTTCCCTGGGTCTATACTGATTTTTCCTTGGGCCTAATTTTGATTACCACCCCAAGAAAAGTTTAGGTGGTTACGCCAACTCAGATTGTAAGAATTGCCATAGTTCTGCTGGCCTCCTCCTCGTTGTGAATTCCCTACAAAATTTACAGAATCCAGGTTTGCACCACATACCTCTGTACTATGATCACCACCTCCGTAAATTTCACACCAAGTTGGTGGTTGTTGGACTACATTCACCTGCACTGGTTGTTGTCCCAATGATAAATTGCTGAAGTGGGTGTTCATCATATTTTGCATTGCAGCAATTTGTGCAGCTAAAGCAGTCACTGCATCTACTTCCAACATACTTGCAGTTTTCTATATCACAGGTTTCACCCCTCCTCTGTTCCATTCGGGGTTACCCTGTGAGATCTTGTTCAGCAAGGTGAATAGCTCAGCATATGTCTTCTCCAAATCCTGACCACCTGCAGCTGAATCAAGTCAAATTTTGGTGTTAGGCTCCAATCTTTTAATGAAGGTATGGACCAACACCTCATTAGATTGATGATGATGTGGATAGCTCATCAACATCGATTTAAACTTTTCCCAAGCTTGAAACAAGTTCTCTCCTCCATTCTGTCTAAAACTTAGGATGTCACTCCTCAACTTAGCTGTTTTTCCAGATGGAAAAAATCTGATGAGGAACTTCTGTGCAAGATCATCCCAAGTGGTAATAGAGTTAGCGGGGTCAGAGTTTAACCATCTTTTTGCTTCCCCAAGCAGAGAAAAGGGAAATAAGGTGAGCCTCACATAATCCTCGTTTACTCTAGTTAGAGTGTAAGTATCACTGATCTTGAGGATGTTTTGGATGTGAACTGTTGGATCCTCGTGGGACAAACCAGTGAACTGCCCATTAGTGTGCAATAGTTGCACCATACTCTGTTTCAGTTCAAACCCTCCACTAGCTGCAAGTTTCTGATTGCATGATGTCACATTGGTGGTACGTGGGATTGCCACGTCTCTTACCTTCATCTCAGCCATTACTACAGGTTCCTCTTGCACAACTCTTGCTACTGGAGATGTTGGTTCACTAGCAACAAAAGGGACTAGGTAAGTGAGTCGTCTTTGCCTTCTCCAGTAGAGACGAATCTTTCCAGTTCAGCTATAGGTGATACCAATACTTGATCGTCCTCCAGTTTGAAATTTCAATACAACCTGCAACAATGAATTGTTAAGATCAAGTTGTCAACACTTGCTTTTGAACTTTAGAAATCAGAAAAATCAGATAATTCCTAATTCTAAAGTCCCCGGCAACAGCGCCAAAAACTTGTTGTGCCCAAATCGCACACGCAAGTGCACGTGGTCGTTCAAGTATTAAAGTGGCTCTTATACAGAGCGGGGTATCGTACCCACATGGACTTACGTTTAGAATCACTTAATTTCTCCAAATTTCAGCGAAGTACAAGTGCTATCAAGATTCCAAGAGTGATTTATTTTATAATTCTAAAGGTTAAACAAAATGTAACAAGAACGATTCCATTTCAAAGTTTTCAAACATTGATTGGGTAAAGTCCAAGGCTGCAGCTCTTATCAGGATTCATGCAATTAATATCATTTAAATGGATATTTATAAACTATCGAATCAATGATCACAAGGTTAAATGAAGGATCATTGTCACGCCCCGAGGCTACCTCCAGGATGCGGACACGGGACCTAGGATCACAAGTGACCCCAACCTAACCCTGCTGGCATAATAATGAGCATACTAAAGATAACTAAATAATAAAAACTGTGTGGAAGCTATAATCATATATAAAATGAAAAAATGGGGAAAAATACCCATACACTAAAACTGAGATGAATGAAAATTGATGAGTTCAATATAGGGAAATATTAACTCATAACCAAGCTGAATCTAACTATGTCTGAAAATAGCCTCTAAACTGACTAGAAATGTTGGGACATGCCCAAACTAAGTCTACCAAAAATGAAACAAAAGGACTAGAAATACTGAAAAGAAATTCATCACTAATGTCCTCGGAGAATGAGGACTCACCACTGATTCTGCTGAACTAGAGATCGGGAACCGATCTAAGTGTGATTTGGATGCTGAGAACCTGAACCTACATCACGAGAAGATATAGAGCACGTATGCGTCACTACTTGAAAGGTACTGAGCATGCAGGATAGAGTAAAATGGAAATAACATATAACTGAACAAAGCAATGAAATAATCTAAACATGATATAGATGTTGAATACTGAGCTAAATGAATGCAATGACCAACTTATAACATGTTGAGACTGAAATACTGAATATACTGATACATGGTCAATGCATTAGGATCTGACTGAACTATGGGAGCTACTAATAACCGATAATAAAACCACATGAGCTAAAGTGGAGTCCGATGTATACGCCCCATCGAGAGGACCCAATATACCTGCCAGAAGTATAAAGGCATGCTGGCGTGATCACTAAAATGATGCCCATAGAGGGGACTTACAACCTACGTGGCTAGTAGTTCTGGGACTATTTGGGTACGCTGAACTCTAGTCCAACTAGATATTATGCTACTCCCAATGGATTAAGTGATTAAGACATTATGACTGAATTTCTGTAAGTTACTGGAAAGCTCAGACTGAACATGCAAACTGAGTATGCAACAACTAAACTGATATTGATGCATTAATAACTGAGGCATGTATAACTGAATAACTGAAATATCTGACCTAACATGTATAATTCAAGAACTAAAGAAATATAGAGTTAGGGTTCTGGAATTCATGCAATAAACTGAATATTAACATACTAATCTGATTTGGATCATTCTAACAGCAAAAGAACCCAATAATCATAACATTCAAGAAACCCTAGGACTAGTCATAATAAGGGAATCAAGAAACTCACTGAAAACTAGGGACCTAATGGGTGAAAGGAAATTACTAGTGAAATCCCACATACCTGGTGACGAATTCCACGGAGAAATCTTTAGATTTAAGGGCTGGAACTGATGGAACCTTGTTATGTTCTTGAACTAGGGTTGGTTGCCTCTTTCTCTCCTTTCGCTTCTAATTTTCTAAGTTTTGATTAAAGGTATGACTTGGGTAAGTTCTATTTATGTTTCTAGGCTTAAACTAACTAAAACCATGAAATTTAGGGTTAAAACGATGAAGTTTAGGTGTCCAACGAATAAGTAAAAGACCGAAATAACCCTAACTTCAACTGCAAACGGGATGACCACGGCCACCTTCACAGATCGTGAAAGGGACCATGGACCGTGAAGTCGGTCGTAATCTGGACTAGGTTCTGAAAAATTGGGGGTCTGGACTACGGCCACTACCACGGCCCGTGTGGAGGACCACGGACCATGAAGGTCCCCATGGTCCTCACTTGGGCTGAGGTCTAGAGGCTTCATGTTGGAAGTCTACTGGTTAAACTCCACGAAAGCTCCCACAGACCGTGAAAGTGTATGTGGTCTTCACTTGGACCTGGGGTTCTAGGGCCAAGCTAGGGGGGTCTACTGGTCTGACACTACGGACGCCACCACGGCCCGTCGTTGTGACTATGGCCCATGAAGGGTCCCGTGGATTAGCCTGGGCCTGGTGAAGTCCAAGTCTGGACCACGGGCCAGTTAACGTACTGTAGACCCTATCACGGTCCATGAACCCTGCCATGGTTCACTGGTTCAGGTAATTTCTGCAAAAAAAAAAATTATTCTAGGCTTGGTTTTTGAGGTGTTACAATATCTCCACCTTGGGATCATTCATCCTCGAATAAAGACTAAACTAGCTGAAATGAAGGGAATGAGTTGCAACCCTACCACTAAACACTGAAGGCTGATTTTTGATTGAACTGAGTTCCAAAAACATGCAAATACACTGAAAATGCAAGTACAGACTGAAGGAACATGATACCAAGACTGATTTCATGCATGAATGACTGGAAAAAAAAACTAAAGATGAACTATTACCTCAAGCTGAAATGGATTTGGAAGGAAAGAGGTGATGATACTTGGCTTTCATGTCCGCTTCTACTTCCCAAGTAGCTCCCTCTACGGACTGACTTCTCCACCAAACCTTGACTGAAGCGACTTCCTTCGTTCTCAATCTTCTAACCTGACAATCGAGAATCTCAACCGGCACATCCTCATATGAGAGAATATCTTTCACGACCACACTATCTAATGGCACTATGGATGTTGGATCACCCACACACTTCTTTAAAAGTGAAATGTGGAAGACTGGATGCACTGCTGCCAAATCTGCTGGCAACTCTAACTCATAAGCCATTTTACTAATCCTTTTCAAGATCCGATAAGGGCCTACATATCTGGGATTGATCTTTCCTTTTTTGCCAAAACCTCATCACCCCCTTCATAGGTGACACCTTCAGGAAAACCCAATCATCAACTTGGAACTCTAGTTCCCTTCTCCTAACATCAGCGTAAGACTTCTGACGACTCTGGGCTGTCTTCAGTCTGTCTCTGATGAGTTGCACTTTCTCCATAGCATAATGGACTGAATCTGACCCTATCAAAGCTGCTTCACCTACTTCAAACCAACCAACAGGAGATCTGTATTTCGCCCATACAATGCCTCATAAGGGGCCATATGAATGCTGGAATGGTAACTAATATTGTACGCGAACTCAATGAGAGGAAGGTGATCATCCCAACTCCCCTTGAAATCGATCACACATGCTCTCAACATATCCTCTAAGGTCTGAATGGTACACTCTGCCTGGCCATCCGTCTGGGGATGAAATTTTGTGCTAAGATTAACTTGAGTACCAAGACCTTTCTGAAATGATTTCCAGAGATGAGAGGTAAACTGAGGACCTCTATCTGAGATGATAGATAAAGGAACCCCATGCAACCTCACAATCTCATTAATGTAAAGCTCGGCGTAATCCTCCGATGAATCTGTACTCTTGACCGCCAAAAAGCGAGAAGACTTAGTAACTCTATCGACAATCACCCAAATGGAGTCATGATGTCTGTGAGTACGAGGTAAACCTGTGATGAAGTCCATGTTGATCACTTCTCACTTCCAAGTAGGAATGCCAATCTCTTGAGTCATACCTCCTGGTTTCTGATGTTCTACCTTCACTTGCTGGCAATTGGGGCACTTCTTCACAAAATCTGCTATATCCCTCTTCATGCCATTCCACCAAATATTTCCCACAGATCGCGGTACATCTTACTAGCGCCTGGATGAATAGAATATCTGGAGTTATTGACCTCTGCAATAATATGCTGTCTCAATTCACCCACATTAGGAACACATAATCTACCCTAATAGCCAAGTATACTGTAACGACCCGAGAGCACCCCCTAGTCGTTACCGGCGTATTCGACCTCTCAGAGGTCTTATACAAGCCCTTAGCATTCGTCATAGCATTTATCACAGAAAAATAGCGGATAATTTAAATTTTTTTCATAATATAACACAAGACTTAAAAGTCACCTCATTAAAACCTTTAATACAAAAATCGGATTACTACGTCTCATGGTAGCCATCTTAAAACATGACTACAACACAAGAGGGACACAGCCCATACAATACAAAGAAACTACTATCTAGTACATTGAACTTAAGGAAACTCTTTGACATAAAGGTCCTTCAATCTTTAAGGACACACCCGAACTTGGGAATAGTAAGTCAAACTCATCACTTCTAGGAAAGGTCCTTTAGCCGCCACCACCTATACTTGGTGTAAAAAGATGAAGAAGAATGGTGTTAGTACAAGAATGCACTAAGTATGATAACCATGCAAAAACATGCTTTTAAAAGGACATTTAGTTGGAAACCATGCATCATGCCTTTTTAGAGAAACTTCAAGAAC